>JAEIFU010002314.1:0-46206 GCA_018904235.1 Lordiphosa stackelbergi
TTTTTTTACCCTTGGAGAGGGTATATTAAAATTGTCCGGATGTTTGTAACGCATAGAAGGAAACATCTCCGACCACATAAAGTATATATATTCTTGATCAGCATGACGAGCTGAGTTGATATAGCCATGTCCGTCTGTCCGTCCGTCTGTCCGTCCGTCCGTCTGTCCGTCTGTCCGTCTTTTTCTATGCTATCTCCTCCGTCAGTTTTAAAGCTATCGTAACCAAACTTTGCACGAAGTCTTTTGGTACAAATACGCTGCACATTTGTCGGAACCGGCCGGATCGGATGACTATAAGCATATAGCTGCCATAGGAACGATCGGTTGAAAAAAGTAGTTCTAGTGAGAAAAACTTTTTGTTTTCAATGCTATCGCTACCATTAACCTCGTACTTATAAGTTTTTATGCTTTCACATGATTTCAGCGAGTTTTACCAAATCGGACAACTATATAGTATAGCTGCCATACAAAAGATGGGTCTGAAAAAAGTCTTAGTAAGAAAAATCTTTTTGTTTTCAATGCTATCAGCTCCCAAACTCTGTACCCAGTCTATAATATACTAGCAAATAACCCGACGCGCTTCGCTGCGCTTTTAACAGTATAAAACCAAACAATATTAGATATAATAATACACCGCAGAACCCAGAAATCGAACTTTGCTGATGGGTTTTTCCTTCAACTCCCACCCCCATCCCTCCCACCCACTCTCCACCCAATTCCACCAGTTCCCACTCACTTCCCACCCACTTTCCGCCCACATCCCGCCCACATCACTTCCACATCCCACCCACATCCCTCCCTCTTCCCGCCCACATCCCACCCACATCCCTCCCACATCCCGCCCACATCCCTCCCACATCCCGCCCACATCCCATCCACATCCTATCCACTTCCCGCCCACATCCCATCCACATCCCTCCCACTTCCCGCCCACATCCCATCCACATCCTATCCACTTCCCGCCCACATCCCTCCCACTTTCCGCCCACATCCCATCCACATCCTATCCACTTCCCACCTACAGTCCACCCACATCCCACCCACTTTACACCCAATTTCCCCCAGTTCCCACTCATTTCCCACCCACTTTCCGCCCACAACCCGCCCACATCCCACCAACATACCGCCCACATCCCACCCACATCCCTCCCACTTCCCGCCCACATCCCTCCCACATCCCTTCCCACATCCCATCCCACATCCCTCCCACATCTCTTTCACATCCCATCCACATCCCTCCCACTTCCCGCCCACATCCCGCCCACATCCCTTCCACATCCCACCCACATCCCTCCCACTTCCCGCCCACATCCCACCCACATCCCTCCCACTTCCCGCCCCCATCCCATACTCTTCCCACCTACATTCCACCCATATCCTACCCACTTCCCGCCCACATCCCACCCACTTCCCGCCCACATCCCACCCACATCCCATCCATATCCCTCCCACATCCCACCCACATCCCGGCGTTATTTCCAACATCGGAAAATGAAAACACTAATGAATTTTCATTTTTACCTTACAAATCGAGTTTCAAGTCAATCAGATGAAAAATAATTCTTTTGCATGTAGAATTTTCCGGGCATTTTCACGCCTGGGGGCGGATTTTCCGACATTGAAAAATCACATTTTAAATTATTTCGTATTCTGTCCTTTCAAACCGAGTTTCAAGCCAATCTGATGATAAATAGTTTTTTTTCATGCAGAATTTTCCGGCAATTTTCCGACCGTCAGGTCGAGTTTTCCAACTTCGGAAAATCACATTTCAAACTATTTCGTATTCTATCCTAACAAACCGAATTTCAAGCCAATCGGATGAAAAATAGTTGTTTGCATGCAGAATTTTCCAGCCATTTTCCTCGTGGGCGGATTTTCCGAAATCGGGAAAACACGTGTCGAATATTTTGCGTACTATGCTTGCGAACCAAGTTTCAAGTCAATCGGATGAAAATCAAATGTTTACCATACAAACTTTTCCGGCGCTTTTCCGACTTTTTCGGGTGGGATTTTCCGGAAAATTGGAACACACTTATTGTTGAATTTTCATATACATCGTTGAAAATGAGTTTGAATCTGATCGGATAATAAACAAAAAAGTTTCATACAACAGTTTTCCGTGAATTTTCCGACTTTGGGGATAGATTTTCCAAAATTTGAAAGTCTTTTTTTTATGTCTTAGTATGTGTAATTTTGAAAATGAGTTTGGAGCTAATCACTGGCAATTAAAGTTTCGCCCATACAACCTTGACCACCCACTTTCCACCCAGGGGAGGTGAATTTTCCGGAAGATTGGTATGCAGTTGTTGTTGAATTTTCATATAGATCTTTGAAAATAAGTTTGAACTTGATCGGATGAAAAACAAAAAAGTTTCATACAACAGTTTTCCGCGAATTTTCCACATTTCCCGACAGAATTTTCCAAAATCCGTTCTTAGTACTCACTTTCAGCATAAGATAAAACTACTGTGAAAATCTCATCTTCCTATCTTTTATGGTTTAGGCTGTGCGACGGTCACCAGTCAGTCAGTCAGTCAGTCAGTCAGTCAGGTTGAACTCTTTTATATATATAGATACTAGCAAATAACCCGACGCGCTTCGCTGCGCTTTCAACAGTATAGAACCAGACAATAAAAGATATAATAATACACCGCAGAACCCAGAAATCGAACTTTGCTGATGGGTTTTTCCTTCAATTGCCACCCCCATCCCTCCCACCCACTCTCCACCCACTCTCCACCCAATTCCACCAGTTCCCACTCACTTCCCACCCACTTTCCGCCCACATCCCTCCCACATCCCTCCCTCTTCCCGCCCACATCCCACCCACATCCCTCCCACTTCCCGCCCACATCCCATCCGCATCCCATCTACATCCTAACCACTTCCCGCCCACATCCCATCCACATCCCTCCCACTTTCCGCCCACATCCCATCCACATCCTATCCACTTCCCGCCCACATCCCTCCCACTTTCCGCCCACATCCTATCCACTTCTCACCAACAGTCCACCCACTTTACACCCAATTTCCCCCAGTTCCCACTCATTTCCCACCCAGTTTCCGCCCACAACCCGCCCACATCCCACCAACATCCCACCCACATCCCACCCACATCCCGGCCACATCCCTCCCACATCCCTCCCACTTCCCGCCCACATTCCTTCCACATCCCATCCATATCCCTCCCACATCCCACCCACATCCCGGCCACATTCCTTCCACATCCCACCCACATCCCTCCCACTTCCCGCCCACATCCCTTCCACATCCCATCCATATCCCTCCCACATCCCGGCCACATTCCTCCCACATCCCTCCCACATCCCTCCCACATCCCTCCCACTTCCCACCCACATCACGCCCACATCCCTCCCACCCACATCCCACCCACATCCCACCCACATCCCTCCCACATCCCTCCCACTTCCCGCCCACATCCCACCCACATCCCTCCCACTTCCCGCCCCCATCCCATACTCTTCCCACCTATATTTCACCCATATCCTACCCACTTCCCGCCCACATCCCACCCACTTCCCGCCCACATCCCAACCACATCCCATCCATATCCCCCCCACATCCCACCCACATCCCGGCATTATTTCCAACATCGGAAAATGGAAACACTAATGAATTTATATTTTTACCTTACAAATCGAGTTTCAAGTCAATCGGATGAATAATAATTTTTTTGCATGTAGAATATTCCGAGCATTTTCTCGCCTGGGGGCGGATTTTCCGACATTGAAAAATCACATTTCAAATTATTTCGTATTCTGTCCTTTCAAACCGAGTTTCAAGCCAATCGGATGATAAATAGTTTTTTTCATGCAGAATTTTCCGGCAATTTTCCGACCGTCAGGTCGAATTTTCCAACTTCGGAAAATCACATTTCAAACTATTTCGTATTCTATCCTAACAAACCGAATTTCAAGCCAATCGGATGAAAAATAGTTGTTTGCATGCACAATTTTCCAGCCATTTTCCTCGAGGGCGGATTTTCTGAAATCGGAAAAACACGTGTCGAATATTTTGCGTACTATGCTTGCGAACCAAGTTTCAAGTCAATCGGATGAAAATCATATGTTTACCACACAAAACTTTTCCGGCGCTTTTCCGACTTTTCGGGTGGGATTTTCCGGAAAATTGGAACACAGTTATTGTTGAATTTTCATATTCATCTTTGAAAATGAGTTTGAATCTGATCGAATAATAAACAAAAAAGTTTCATACAACAGTTTTCCGTGAATTTTCCGACTTTAGGAATAGATTTTCCAAAATTTGAAAGTCTCTTTTTTTATGTCTTAGTATGTGTAATTTTGAAAATGAGTTTGGAGCTAATCACTGGCGATTAAAGTTTCGCCCATACAACCTTGACCACCCACTTTCCACCCAGGGGAGGTGAATTTTCCAGAAGATTGGTATGCAGTTGTTGTTGAATTTTCATATAGATCTTTGAAAATAAGTTTGATCTTGATCGGATGAAAAACAAAAAAGTTTCATACAACAGTTTTCCGCGAATTTTCCACATTTCCCGACAGAATTTTCCAAAATCCGTTCTTAGTACTCACTTTCAGCATTAGATAAAACTACTGTGAAAATCTCATGTTTCTATCTTTTATGGTTTGGGCTGTGCGACGGTCACCAGTCAGTCAGTCAGTCAGTCAGTCAGTCAGTCAGTCAGTCAGTCAGTCAGGTTGAACTCTTTTATATATATAGATTATGTTAAGCTATACCCTCACACTTGACATATTCGAATGCATTTTTTTTTTTTTCATGGAAAATTCACTTTTACAGTTAATACCATAAGTCTGCGACAAGCGCATTACAGAGTATATCGCAGTGGTCAAAGAATCGAAAAATTTTATTATGAAATGCTCTTATCTTATCTTATCTTATAAATCTTAAAGTTTTGCGAAGCCCTGAAAGTCAGCCATTCATCTAACTCCGCACGTGGCTTTTGTTGTGGCGAATGTTGTCTAAGTTTATTGCCTTTAAAATAAACGGAAATTGATTAAAACAATTGAAGTAAAATATGGAAAATACTGTCAAAGGTGTCTTTAATATAATTTCTTTTGAGTTTGTTCTTTACATGTGCTTTGTCCTCTGTTTTATGTGTTTTTGTTGTGTGTTGTTTTAAGCGACCTTAACCTCAAAATAATTCTGTTTCGTGGAGTAAAAGTTTGGTGGATTGTCGTAATTGTTAATGCAATATTGTTCACTAAAGTGTCTTCTATGCGATAGTCTAATTGGTTTTTTCCCGAATTTTCCCGAACCCGTGAAATTACGATTTTTTCAGAGTCGTCAGAATAATATGCACGACGTTTCTCATAGAGCTATGGACTCTAGCGATCCACTGATCTCTAGTTTATGTTTAAATAAAAGAAAGGCACAAAATAAAAAAATACCTCTTCCCTCTTTGTGATGAAGATAATACTGACGATACCGATTCGGATGGATCCGATATTGAGAATAAATACTTTTTACATTTAGATTCTGATTTTTATGATTACAAATATTTATCTAAAAAAGTTGTGTTAATAGATTAGCTTTTGTAAATATTGCATTTATTACAATTTCAAAATTCAAGCTAAATTCATGCTAGTCGGCCTGATCGTTTATATGGCAGAATATAATAGTCCAAATTGAACAAATTTGGTAGGACACCTTGGGAGCCTAAAATACGTGTATAAACTGAATTTCAGTTGAATGGTTTGAAAAACAACAAAGTTAGTGAAAATCGGCCAGATCTTTTATATGCCAACTATATAAAATAATGGTCTAAATTGAACGAATCTTTGTAAGTCGCCTTGGGGGCCCGAAATATGAGTATAAGCCAAATTTCGTGCAGAAATCTTTATAATTAGACCTTATGCCAAAAAAAATCGACTTTGGGACCATTGTGCAGCGATAGAAAATACAACAATTACTTACAGCTATTAAAATAAATAAACATTTCGACACAACACACAATATATATAAATATATCGGCCAACCTTTCATAAATTGGAATTAGCTAAAAGTATTAATTACCGAATGTAAACGCATAAGTAATTTAATGATAGCCTACATGAAATAATTCAATGAATAGAGCCTTGCACTTCTTTTGTTAAAAATATTTACAGCACTTAAAAACTTCTGAATTTCTTCATTCCCTTGTTCAGTTTCCTTTTTTTTAAAAAGCGCATTGCTTAGCATTTCTCTTGCACACTTTTCGGCAGCATAATTAACTGTGCATTTCTTCTGTTGCCTTGCAAGTTAAAAGCAAATGGTCTTACTTTTAAATGACTGGCGGGCACGAGAAGTGAGTTGGGCTCTCTGATTTCATATTTTTTGTTAGTTAACGGGCTTTCGGCTACTTCATAAGGAATGCGTTACCAATTAGTTCCAATTTACTTTGATTTTGGCTGCTGCTGAGTGGGTAGTTTGCGTGTATTTCCTATGTGCTTCACACTAATTGAAAATTATTCCCGGCGATTGAGAGGAAACAGCTCATTAAAATATTTATGTTCGCCCAATTAAAACTTGAGTTCTAATTATGAGGCAAACGCATTTGTGCAGCTGACCTGCTGCTGCGTAAATCACTAACAGGCAATTTGGTGCACTCGGCGAATGAGTAATGCGAGAAAAGGTGGCGGGTCCCTCGTCGATATGCAACTATTTTTGTGCGTAAAATGCAAATTAAATAGATACTCAACACCTCACAACCAACCCAAATTGCGAACGAATTAGGGTGTCACCATTGGAGGATTTTCCTCTTTTGTAATGTGAGGAGGGAGTCGAAATTACAAGCTTTAAAAATAGAGCAGGGTTGGAAATGGTTTGGCAGCAGTGCGTGACGTTGATTGGGCCTTAGCTGCATATTTTTGGGTTTGCACAGGTAAATAATGAACAAGGGGGTGATGCTATTAAGCAACTGTTTCCAACAGAGATGAGCAACACTGTACAACAAAATGTGTTTTCCCCCCCCCCAACAAAAACCCCCGCCCGAATTCGCGCGCTGAAAAAAAACGAACAAAACCTTCGTTTACGAATTCGCCAAACGTTCGTTTATGATACTTGTGTCGCTCAGTTTGTGGCAGGCAAACATTCGTACGCGAACATTCGCATGCGAATTCGCTCGCGAAGTGCCGACGTTTTACGAGTTTCATTTTCCCTCGTTCCTAAAATTTTTTGTACAATGAAACTCGAATTAATTGTAATTTTTTACAATAATATTTATTTAAAATCATCGCTTTGGCTCCCATTGCAGCTGCTTCCAGGCATTTCTTTGTGTAAAAGCGGTTGCTTCCTTTTGATTGGCCTAATTTAAATAATAAGCAATTAACAAGTAGGCAACAGCACTTTGGACAATACAATCATGAATTTTAAACCACAAAACAATAATTGTTAACCGATTAATTAATTGACGCTCGGCAAATTGCTAAGCCAAATTATAAATGCCGGCCCATGGTGGAATTTATATGTTAATATAATTTAAACTAATAATGATTATTTCACCATGCGCCGGCCTAAGTATAAGAGCTTCAAAAACATACTGAAAATGCAAAGTCAAAGTCGACGGCGACGCGGCGTAGTTTTGGTTTATTTTCTACCTGCTGCAGAGAGAAGTAAGATAAAAGGGAACTCACAAAGAGTTCTTCGCGAAACTTTCGCTTGAAGCGAACCTTCGCTTGTGCGTCGGGTGGGTTCCCATTTGAAAACTAATGGAGCTTATTTAGCAATTATATATTATAAAGCTACATTGCACACTAGGAGAGAATGAATATCTGAAACTAAACACATCGATGTTCTAATCCAGGTACATTAAGTGGGTTAAAACAGTGACCGATTAACACCTGAAATTCTAAATGTACCATTTTAAAGGTTCCAAGAACATTGTCCCGCAGTCAAGGAACCCAAAGTCAAGCATTGTTGTAATACCAGTACGGAGGCTAATTTTGGACTATTTTGTTGCAGATGCCAGCCATTTGAAGGCTATCTCTCTGGTGCCTGGAAACCTTCTAATTCTTTTTGTATTGCTTGAGGTACGAAATTGTACATGCCGTTAATTAAACTTACATTAGATCGCAGGCACATAAAATATTTTCCAATTTTGGGTTTCCTATAATTCAGACCTAACTGTTTTTAGTAGCAGTTGTTTTTTGACTTCAAATAGTTTTTATTGTGTCCATATGCGCGCACACACAAAAAAATCTGATGGATAAAATTAACTACACTGACAGTTAATTTTTCCAAATTTCTTATGCATGTGGTTTTGGTGTTGTTTTGTAACTGCGCTAACAGTAAAATCCACTGAAGAAATTTGTAAGCTTTACGTATTTATTTTAACGCGAGTTTTGTTTCTGCATTTAACAACTGTACTTCTAGTAAAATTAACTACAAATATTTTGTCAAATGTTTCTTTTTGTTTTAATAAGTTTCTGCTACTTCAGTAACTTTTCCATAGAATTTGTAAATGTGACGTGATTTTTTCATCTCGTACTTTGTTTTTGCAGCAATTTACTGTACCCACAAGTTAATCTAACCGCACATTTGGTATAACTTTTTGAATGTATTTGATGCACCGAATAACTGTTCCGACGCCAAATCCAACCGCGAAAATTGTTGACTTAGCAAATTTCAGTTGGTCTTATATAGGGCACTTGAACGGAATTTGAACTTGAGAATTCCTAGTGGTCTCATTTATGCGAAATTCAAGAAATTTTTCGTGCATATGTTTAGGCGGATTTAATACAATTAATATGTTTTAGGCGTTGCTTTTTACTCGCGCCGTAGCGTAACTGGTAAAGACGTGCTTCCAATCGCGTTGAGACCAATGGCCCCGAGTTCGAATCCCCCCAGAGTAAGTAAAAATTTTTAAAATTTAATAAATATTTGTTTAAATTGAACAATTGTTTCAGATCGAAAATTGGTGGTTAGGAGTAGTGGGGTTGCCTCTTCTGGTCTGGGATGATGATGAGCTCAAGTAGATTGGCAACTTGTGACAGCTAAAATAGTATCCCACCCTACTATGCTACAGTTGTGTAACAGATGTCAAATTACCAATTGTATTTTAAAATTACTGTGAACTCAGCAAGAAAATAATTACTGTAAACTTCGTTAAATATTACTAGCAGATTTAATGTGCAAAATACTTTACTAAGGAAGATGCAACCCCCACCAATTCTCATATACACAATTCGGAGAATGCGGAGGAACAATAAACTGGCGAGCCAAGTATTCAGTCGAACAATTGCTGACTGATATGTTAAAGCAAGCAGTGCAAGAACGTAATTTGGAAAAGTAGAGAAGCGATGCAAACGACAAGCGAAATATATTACTCTCCACTGCTAAAATCACACACAAAGAGGAACAGATGCTTGGAGTAACCGAATAATTTGAGATCATTGTTTAATATCTTTCGCATGATATTTCCCTACGAAATAACCCTTACCATCCACTAAATTATAATAGCTAATGCGAAGTTTTTTCCTGTTCGCGCTTTTAGAAATGTAATGGCAAGTTAAGCACAATAACCTTTAGAGAGAAAGCAGGTTGCAAACTGCTTTATCGCATCGCTGTCGCTTTATCGCTTGCACTCGCATATAGCTCCGCCCTCACTCTGACACCTTTTGAGCGATTGCATTAAAGAAAGGTTGCAGTGGTATATCGCTCGTTCTCGCCCAATATTATCGCATCGCTTCTCTCGAGCACTCTGACATTAGCCTTAGCGAAGTTTCGCTGTTGACAGTTCCTACGAAATTCCTCTTGCCCTGTTGAAGGAAATTTCTCGACTGCGAAGATTGTAAAATTTTTTTTACCCCTTATTTTTTTAGAAAAGGGGTGTTATATAGTGGATGTGTAACAGGCAGAAGGAATCATTTCCGACCATAAAGAAATATATTCTTGATCAGCATCAACGAGCCGAGCGATTTAGCCTTGTCCGTCTGTCCGTCCGTCCGTCCGTCTGTCTGTTGAACACCTAGATCTCAGAGATGGCAAGAGATAGAGGTTTGACATGTATGGGACAAATGCTTCTTTTATCTGCACGCAGATCAAGTTTGTTTCAAATTTCGGCCACGCCCCCTCCCGCCCCCGCAATTGGGAAAAACGTTATATCTCCTACAGTTTTAAAGATAGAGGTTTTGTACCTTCTAGAGATAGTTAGTAATTAGCAATTAGCAATTAGTAAATGAATCGATTTGCCGAAAGAGTGATAAAGATCGGATGAACGGTTCTCAAGTTATAAGCAAAAAAGTGAACCAAGCCCTCCCCCTACCACCCTAAAAAAATGTTGCATACTTTTTGGATGGTCACACTAAGGAACGCGGGAACACTGTTAAACGTGTTTTTTCATGAGTAACGGGTATATCGAAGTCGTTTAGAGCCGACTTTAACTTACGCTCTCGTTTTTATCTGTTATGCTGTCTGTTAATGTAATTTTGCGGTGTTTTGCGAATTAACTTAAAGCAGTCCCTTTCAAAGCGAATGACACGATCTTGAGCGAACTTCTTAGTGTGCACCAACAGACAATGCACAACCATTTGGTTATTTTGGATCGACAAGAAGGTGCAGTTTGGCTATCTATGACACAGACATCGGGCACATTAATTTATCGGCCAGCGCAACGAAAGATTCATAGAATGAATCAAAAAAATCCGTAGGTTTTTGCTTTCATTGAGCTATGACTGATCGAATCTCCAAGTCTGTTCTTCCATATTTGAACTGAGCTTTGAGAGCTGTTTTTAATTGAGGCCATGTTCTTCTGGCCAGAATTATAATTAATTTTTATTATAAAAAACTAATAAAATCGAGAAAGCAAATCTTACTTCGTCTCTGCTGAATTTTAAGTACACTTGAAAAAGCTCGATTCGACGGTTACCGATTTAGACCAAACTTCGTAGATAAGTTTAAAACGAGAAGGCCAAGCTAACTTCGTCTTTGCCGAAGTTTTTATACCCTTGCAAATGTTTTAATACATCAGAGTTTAAGAACGCCAACATTAAAACAAACTATTTTTCTAAATAAAACCCACTTTTCGACAGATAGTTCCTATGACAGCTATAGAATATAGTCATCCGATTTTGACCAAAACTTCCAAATCTTTGTAAAATCGCATAATATTAATAATTGTTGAAGTGAGACACGTCAACATTAAAAACAAAAAAGTTTTTCTCATTAAAACCCTCTTTTCGACCGATTGTTCCTATGACAGCTATAAGATATAGTCATCCGATTTTGACATAAACTTCCAAATCTGTGTAAAAGCGTATAATATTAATAATCGCTGAAGTGAGACACGTTAACATTAAAAACAAAAAAGTTTTTCTCTCAAAGACGCACTTTTTGACCGATAGTTCATATGGCAGCTATAAGATATAGTCATCCGATTTTAACAAAAACTTCCTAATCTATGTGAATATGTGAAAGCGTATAGTATTAATAATTGCTGAAGTGGGAGCCGTTAACATTAAAAAAAAAAAAGTTTTTCTCACAAAGACCCACTTTTCAACCGATAGTTCCTATGGCAGCTATAAGACAAAGTCATCCGATCCGGTCGGTTCCGACATATTAGCAGTGTGCAGTAAAAAGAAGACTCTGTGCAAAGTTTCAGCTCGGTAGCTTTAAAACTGAGAGACTAGTTTGCGTAGAAACAGACAGACGGACAGACGGACAGACAGACGGACGGACAAAGCTCAATCGACTCAGCTCGTCACCCTGATCAAGAATATATAGTTTATAGGGTCGGAAATGAATATTTCTATGCGTTGCAAACTTCTGGGCAAAATTATAATACCCTTTGCAAGGGTATAAACATATAATATTAACCATGACCGAGTTTAAGAGCGTTAACATTGAAAACAAAAAAGTTTTACTCACTAAAACTCATTATCCGACCGATGATATCTATGGCAGCTACAAAATGTAGTCAATGTAGCAACGTGTAGTCAAAAGAAGACTCTGTGCAAAATTTCAGCTCGATAGCTTCAAAAATTTTGGGGTTAGTTGGAGTAGAATCAGACAGACGGACGAAAAACGCTCAATCGACTCAGCTCGTCATGCTGATCAAGAATATATATTCCTTATGTGGTCGGAGATGATTCCTTGTATGCGTTGCAAACTGTTGGCCCGAATTATAATTTAAAGTGTATAAAGAGTGCTATTCTATGCGCCAATATATTTATTATTTTATTGCGCCACGAATATGTTTTCGATTTGCTTTGTCCTTAAAAATGTGCTGCAAGTTATTTATTATACCCTTGCAAAGACTATTATAATTTTGCCCAGAATTTTGCAACGCATAGAAATATTCATTAACGACCACATAATGAATATTTATTCTTGATCAGCATGACGAGCTGAGATTGAGCTGAGATTGAGCTTTGTCCGTCCGTCTGTCTGTCTGTCTGTCTGTCTGTTTCTACGCATCACGATCATATCTTATAGCTGCCATAACAATCACTATATCTTATAGCTGCCATAGCAACTATCGGTTGAAAGGTGGGTCTTTATGGGAAAAACTTTTTTGCTTATGTTAACGGCTAATATTATATGCTTTCACACAGATTTGCAAGTTTTGGTCCAAATCGGATGACTATATCTTATAGCTGCCATAGGGACTAAAAAAAAAAACTTTTTTGTTTTTAATGTTAACGGCTCCCAACTCAGCGATTATTAATATTATATGCTTTAAGAACTATCGGTCGGATAATGGGTTTTATTTAGACAAATTGTTTGTTTTAATGCTGGCATTCTAGAAGTCTGATATATTAAAACATTTGCAAGGGTATAAAAACTTCTGCAAAGACGAAGTTAGCTTGGTCTTCTCGTTTGATTATCCCTACTTTGTCTTTGTGAAAAAGGGCACACCTAGTGTAGTGGCCTAAAAAAGGTGATTTTTGGGAATTTTTATTAAAAAAATTACTTGATCAATTATTTCAAAATTTTAAGAATATATTTATACATGTTTCAAGAATATACAGTAAAATTTTTGAAGAAAAAAATTAAATATTTTTTAAGTTGTAGTCGATCTCCAACGGCGCGAAAAAAAAGGTCCTTCACTGCTGCAGTGATTCCGGCCTTCTCCGTGGATGACATCAAAAAAATTCTCGTTAAACTAAATAATATTGTCTGTACAATAAAATAAGTCAAAAATTGACAATATGGCGGCGTTTTAAAAAAATAGTCGAATTTAACCCAAAATTTTGGTCGTTTTTGGCCTGCCAAAATTCGATTTTTTTTTATCAGATGAAAAAAAATCGATACGATAGTCATTGTACGGAGAACTATATATAGAACATGTAAAAAAAATTCGATAGTGATCGGATCATTTGTTTTGAGTAATCACTGCAGCAAATTCGGAAAATGCTGTTTCGAGAAAAATGCGTTTAAAGATAGCTAATGAGACTCTCTAGCTACCGAGCGGCTGCTCTTTAAATTGCTATAACTCAAAAAATATTTGAGATATCGATTGAATATCGATAATGAAATTTTAATATGTTATTTTTAAAGGTGTAATCTAACGAAATATGAAAAAAAATATCGATTTTTTTTTAAATTTCACACTAGGTGTGCCCCTTAATTCAGTTCAGCTAATCGGTTATGTGTGCAATTCACACAAGATAACGATGTGGCAACGCTATGATTATTTAGTTCTTCTGCAAGGGCGTAGCCAGCTTTCCGGAAAGGTGGTGGCAGCTGTGCCTGAACTTTTTTAAATATTTCATTCATTACATTTTTCAGCATTGAATAACACTTGTATACAGCCAAAAAGACCCGTTTCAACTAAAATTTTTTTTTCAGTGTAGTTTGGAATGGTGATCTCAAAAATTTTTCATGGCTCCGTTTTCGAAATATGGTTTTTTTTCACTTTTTTAGTAGGTGCTCTTACGATTAATGCCATATCTTCTTCTTCTACTTCATAACTGTCAGATAGAGTCAAGCAAGACTTGAATCTAAAGGTCATTGAACTGCCAGTAATCGCGTAAAACATTGTTTTTAAATCGGCTTAGTAGTTTGAATACAATAACCAAAAATATTTCAAAACAAGTGGGAAAGTCGGTCAAGCCCGACTATAACATACTCTGTACCCGGTATATATGCTGAATGCGTCGCTGCCACTGTGCTCATCTCTATTTTTCTCTCTCTCTCTCTCTCTCTCTCTCTCTTTGATGCATGCAATGCGGTGTTGTTTGCGTGTGCGTGGGAGGCGCCTTTATTACACTTTTTTCTCATAACTTGAGAACCGCTCATCCGATCTTTATCATTTCTTCGGCAAATCGATACATATTGCCAATGACTACCTATCTTTAGAAGGAACGAATCATCTATCTATAAAACTGTCGGAGATATGACGTTTTTTCAAAATTGCGGGGGCGGGAGGGGGCGTGGCAAAAATTGAAAATAAACTTGATCTGCCTGCAAGTATAAGAAGCATTTGTCCCATACATGTCGAACCTCTATCTCTTACCATCTCTGAGATCTGTTTGTTCATACGGACGGACAGACGGACAGACAGACAGACAGACGGACAGACGGACATGGCTATATCGACTCGACTGTTGATGCTGATCAAGAATATATATATGATTCCTTCTTCCTGTTACATACTTTTGCACAAACTTAATATACTCTATGTACCTTTGGTACAAAATATAAAAATTGATTTTTTGCTCGATAATGCGAGAAATTTCATTTTGGAACGCCTGGAAAAAATATAAAAAAATCCAAAAACATATTTTTATTATACCCGTTACTCGCAGAGTAAAAAGGGTATACTAAAGTCGTGCAAATGTATGTAACAGGCAGAAAGAATCATTTCCGACCATATAAAGTATATATATTCTTGATCAGCATCAACAGCCGAGTCGATTTAGCCTTGTCCGTCTGTCCATCCGTCCGTCCGTCCGTCCGTCCGTCTGTCTGTATGAACACCTAGATCTCAGAGATGGTAAGAGATAGAGGTTTGACATGTATGGGACAAATGCTTCTTTTATCTGCACGCAGATCAAGTTTGTTTCAAATTTCGGCCACGCCCCCTCCCGCCCCCGCAATTTGGATAAATGTTATATCTCCTACAGTTTTAAAGATAGAGGATTCTTACCTTCTAGAGATAGTTAGTAATTAGCAAAATGAATCGATTTGCCGAAGAAATGATAAAGATCAGATGAACGGTTCTCAAGTTATAAGCAAAAAACTGAACCTAGCCCTCCCCGTTACCCCCCTTCCCACCCAAAAATGTTGCATACTTTTTGGATGGTCACACGACAGGTACGCGGGAACACTGTTTAACATGTTTTTTCATGAGTAACGGGTATTTTTTTTTTTTTTTTTCCCCCCTTTAATATACTTTTATTTTAAATATTTTTTTTTTTTTTTTTTAAAATTTTTTTTTTTTTTTTTTTTTTTTTTTTTTTTTTTTTTTTTTTTTTAAAATTTTTTTTTTTTTATTTTTTTTTTTTTTTTATTATTTATTTTTTTTTTTTTTTTTTTTTTTTATTTTTTTTTTTTTTTTTTAATTTTTTTTTTATTTTTAATTTTTTTTTTTTTTTTTTTAAATTTTTTTTTTTTTTTTTTTTTTTTTTTTTTTTTTTTTTTTTTAAAATATTTTTTTTTTTTTTTTTTTATTATTATTTATTTTTTTTTTTTTTTTCTTAACGATCTGTCAGACATCTCTGAAATAGATATAGCATCGCTGCTCAAATTTCTACTATTTTCTAAATGGTTTAACGGGGAAGACCCTCTCTACGACGACAGCGTAGAGAGGGTTATATGGTAACACAAAGGGCCTTCTCATTGGCCTAAGTGAAGAAATAGGATTCTCCTCATTCTAACCATTGCAACCCAACCTAACCTAAGACTTGAAATTAAAAGAAATGAATAAAATGAAATCAATTCTCCCATACAATTTTCCACTTCAATTTGCCTTTTACATTCTTAAAAAATTATGGCATTCGCCCCGATAGAATTTAATATTGTTCTATAAAGTACCCGTTTCTCTCAGGAAGTACTCTTGTTAGTTACCACAGCCCATGATGCAACAAAGAATTTCAAAATTTGTTTAGTGAAGAACTTTGGTTTTGTTTTTGATCGGATTTTGCACTTTTCAGAACTCATAGATATGTGAACACGTAGCGGTGCGATCCAAAAGGAGTTGTAATGCTGCACTTTAATTGGGGTTAAGGGGGTTGCAGCTGCGCATAGACAAAACGTTAGGATGGGGATAAAATGGGTTGCGAGGGTAAAAAGAACACGACTTGTCACTTTTCAGGTCTGCTTGCAAGAGGAAGCGCAATATATATTTTCAATATAATTTCTGGGTTGCTTGTCGATAACCACTTATGACTATGTAATTTAGTTACAACTAGGATTATAAATATTTAGGGACGACGGAATGAAACACATCTTAACATCCCGCCCCCCTTGCAGTATACGGCAATTGTACAAGTAAGAAAGGAACTTTGATTTCAGTCTATTCATTTCGACTCTAGGAACTTCATGATTTTCTCTTAGGACTAATAGTATTGGATTAAAAAAACAACTTCAAAAAAGATTAAGCGCTGCACGATCCAGATAGGATCCAGCCAAACACAGTGCTCTGTGCAACAGGTGATCCTCCTGAGCTTGGAAGAAATCCAGGGCGAATGATGTCTGCGTAGACGTCAGCTCCTAGTACGATGAAAACCGTGGAGGGGCGATAAAAGGTCTCATCAGCCAAGACAATGTTGTCGAATTTTTCGCGTACGCTGATGTCTATGGGTCTGTCTGGAACGCGACGTTGCAGTTGTGGATCCACCTTGAACACAACCTCCAACCTGAATCCTTTGCTCGTCTTGGACCGGAGCACTGCTGAGCAAGCTTTTTCCTGCCCAACCCGAACTATCGAGAGACGGAATGCAGCTGCCAATGAAGTGCTTATACGCGACACTGGCGTGCATGAATCTATGAGTGCACATGCCTCATAAGTTGTGGAGCCGTTGTCGATTAAAACGACGGCGGTGGGCAGGACATGCGGATTTCTATGCTGCAGCAGTGTGGTCAATGACGGCGGTTGGATTCGGGAGTCTGGTTGGGGCTGTGGAGAGTCACGGTGAGACTCTGGAGAAGTGCGTCGGGACTCGGGAGATCTGCGGTGAGGCCCTCGAGAGTTTCCTCTGCTTTTCTCATAGATATGAAGAAGCGTGTGGTGGTCCCCCTGGCATATTCGGCACTTGTCTCCACTTCGACATGAGGTCTTAGAATGCTGATGAGCCAAACAGTTGGGACAGTATTTGTTTACCAATACTGCCCTCAACCGTTTTACTGCCTTCAGTCGCAGGAACTCCTTGCATTTTTTGAGGGCATGGATACCGCTGCAAACACGGCAGCGGAAACTCATCGTTCCTCGAGGGGGTACGTGCGCATCAACCAGTTGGTTCCTCTTGGGATTGCGTGGGGCCATTTTTGAAGAAGAAGACGTACTATATAAAAACAACATGAAAATAAAACATATAACGGATTAGAGATTGTTCTTTATATTTTTCGTTGAAATTGGGAGTAGAAGGATTGGATATTGGATGCAATCGGGAGTAGGACAAGTTTGGAAATTGGCCTTTTGATGGTGCCTCGAGCAGTAATAAGTTCTACTACTCGAACCTTGTTATCGGAGCCGGGACAGGTTTTATGGACTCGGCCAAGACGCCACTCATTGGAAGGAATATTATCTTCTTTGATGATAACCATGTCCCCTTCTTCGAGATTTCTTGTGGGATATTTCCACTTGTTTCGCTTATGGAGCTCTTTAATATATTCGTTCTTCCAACGCGAACACAGCTGCTGGTTTAACGCTTTAAGGCGTTGCCAGCGATTTAGGATTGAGGAAACGCTGTCATCAATCTGTGGTTCAGCTACAGATAGCAAAGGTCCTCCGATCAAGAAATGACCGGGGCTCAATGCCAAGGGATCTGCTGGGTCTTCCGACATTGGAGAGATGGGTCTAGAGTTGAGACAGGCTTCTATTTTTGACAGGAGAGTCGCAAATTCTTCAAACGTGTATTTCATTGCTACAGCGGATTTGTAGAATATAGTCTTGAAGCTTTTGACGCCTGCCTCCCAAAGACCGCCCATATGTGGGGCTCCTGGAGGAATGAAGTGCCATGTCATGTTGTGATGACTATACGCGTTGGAGACACTTGTCTTTAGAGCTTGTAGGAAATCCTTTTGGAGAACACTGGACGCACCCACGAAGGTTTTGCCATTATCGGATTGAATTTGACGAGGGCATCCCCTTCGAGACGCGAATCGTGCGAAAGCTTCTAAAAACTTTTCAGTAGTTAGGTCGGATGTAGGCTCTAAATGGATGGCCTTCGTTGTGAAGCAAACGAAGACGCACACGTAGCCCTTGGTTATGCGACAAGCGCGTCCCGTAAAACTTTTTATATCAAACGGACCAGCATAGTCCACCCCTGTATGTGTAAAGGGTCTGGAAAAAGTGGTCCGTTCGACAGGCAGGTCACCCATTAGCTGCGATTGGACTTTCTTCTTGAATACCACACATACTTTGCAGGAATTAATCACGCCTTTGACTAAATTCTGGAGTTTCGGAATCCAGTATTTGGACCGAATCAGTCGGACAATCAGTTGGTTGCCACCGTGAAGGGCAATGCGATGGGTGAATTCCACCAAAAGACGTGCAAGTCGACTGTTGTATGGAAGAAGAACTGGATGACGCTCGTCATAGCTGAGGGATTCTGAAGATCTGACCCGACCACAAAGTCTCATTACCCCCTTTTTGGTTTGTTAAAAGGTTTAAATTAAGGACTGAGCTCGATTAAGGAACTGGTTTATTCACCACCAACAAAAAAAAGTTTTTTTGAAAATGGGTTTTTTGGTTGAGGGACTTAAGGGTTTTCAGGGGTGTACCCCCCACAGAGTTGTTTAGGGCTTTAGAGTATGGATTTTTTCCTTTTTTTTTATTTTTTTGAAGGGGGTAATTTAATTTCATCCTTGTATTTTTTTTTCGATATTGAAAAAAAAAAAAAAAAAAATGAATAGGGGGAAAAGGGGAGTATAGGGAGGTTTTTCCCCGCTTTTCTTTATATTTGTCTTTAGTGAAAAATTTTTGGTTTTCCCCCACCTTTCGGTTGGATATGCCTGCCGTAACGTTTGCAATGGCTTCTAATGTTCGGTATCGCTCACTTAGGAAATCATTCATCTGCTGCCATGTAGGGATTTTTGCTTTGTCCGCCAAAGAATGTTCCCAAAGTGCCAATGTCTGTGCTGGCAGTTTGGATGAGCACAGGAAAACTAAAATACAGTCCCAGCTGGCTGTGTCTATCTCAGCGTGCTTGAAAGCTTTTAAACACGCTTCAACAGTACCTTGTAGCTCTTTCAAAGCTGGGCCTGACTCATCCGATACGCTTTTTAGGCTAAACAGAACTTTTAGTTGGCTATTTACTAGCAACCTTTCGTTCTCGAATCGATCTACTAGATCGTTCCATGCGGATTGGAACCCGGCATTTGTTAGTGGCGAGTTGGATACAATTTTTCTTGCCTCACCACTAGTTTTCGCCGTTAGGTGGAAAAGCTTTTCTACAGGCGTGAGTCGGGAATTGTTAGTATAAACTGCGGTGAACAGATCCCGGAAAGTGGGCCACTTCAAGTAATCACCACTGAAAACCTCGGTGTCACACGGTGGTAAGTTACAACCTCGTGGAAGTGAATCTACATCCGTTGTACTCTTGCTACTACTCGTTGTAGCCTTCACTATCTGTTCTCTCAATTTTGCCGCACACCGCTCATAAACGGAGTAGCACTGCTCGTACTTGCCCTGCACAATTTCCAGTTCCTCATTTTTAGACTCTTGAGACAGAAGCCTGGAGCATTGCTTATACTCTTGCTCAATTGTGTCCCATAGAGTCTTAACCTGATCACGTCGAACTTCGTACGTGTATAAGGTAACCTCAGCCTTGGAGGGAGCCGTAATCCTGGCCTCAAATTGGTTGAGTCTATCAGTGCTGGAGATAAAATCATGCAACGACATCTTTGCTGCAATCTGAATTGTCGATGTCCTCGATCTAGTCGTTATCGTTGGCTTATCGACTAACTGCGATTTTGCTCCCTTTTTTGGAATGGGTGTCGAAGACTCGCTCTTTGATGGAGTGCGCAACGCCTTGGAAGGAAGGCCAGAGGAAGGAGCTGGCGAAGTAGAGTTGCGTCTACTTAAACTGCTCTTGTGCGGAACTGACAGTTGAGATTTACTGTTTTTCTCGCTACCCGTTGACATAATAGGCTCTCACTGGAGCCTAGATCAGAATGTGTGGATATTTAGAGGCAATTGGCAGAGTGCGGAACGATTGGAATTGGACAAAAGACTTGCGTTGCAAACAAATATGGTTAATTTTCCAAAAAAAAATATAAAACGTGTGTACGGTTCTGACTTTTATGTTATTTTCCAATAAATAGGACCGGTAAAAATTTTTTTTTTTATTCTGTCTGTGTATGTAAATTTTGTACGTATATTTTTAGATTTTGCTTGTATGTGCATAAATGGATGAACATATATATATTTAAATAGGTGTAAATGTATGGATAAAAAATATATGCTCGCTTGATGTGGATAAAAACTTAAAATTCTTTCCTTTTATTTGCTTGTTTGTATGATGAGTGTAAATCGTTACGTGTAGAGCCCCCCAATCTGGAGGTAACAACTTCGTATGTAACGAGTCAAATTGCGCGCACTGTATGTGAATATGAAATTGTTTATTAAAATATGATCAAATATATTGACAACGTTTGGGTGCAAATGGGCAAGCGTCTCCACTGAGAATTTTAACGTTGTGATGGAGCAGCCAGTATCCTCATCTGCGGCAATTTGACACTTGTTTGGATGTGTGAGTGTGTGTGTGAGTGCAATTAATTTGTGTATTTAAATGTTTATATACATATGACCAAAAAAAAAACAACATCCACTTCGGATTTTAATGCCACTTAAGATTGTGTAAATGTATGTAAATGTGTGTGTGTGTGTTTTGGCGGGGTGGTTTTTATTTTTATTAAACAAATGTTTTTAGATATGGATAGGAGTTTGGAGAATTTTATGGAGTAATTTTACATACGTACAAATGCATATATATTATAATTCAAACTGGAATTGTGCCGGAACAATTTGGAGGCCAGAAAATAGGCTGAACTAGATGGAGTGGCAGTTCACAGTAGGAAACACATATATGTATGCATATGTAAAACGCAAAGCAAAATGGAATGTATGTATGTACGTTTGGCTGCCACTTTGGCTGCCTTGATCGGACTATGCACTTAACTTTTTGTTCTCCTTGGAATTCACAAAGACTTGCTGGGTATGATTGGGGAGACTTCAGGATCCTGATCGTCTGATTATCTGGCTCGTAGGACCATGAACACGTAGCGGTGCGATCCAAAAGGAGTTGTAATGCTGCACTTTAATTGGGGTTAAGGGGGTTGCAGCTGCGCATAGACAAAACTTTAGGATGGGGATAAAATGGGTTGCGAGGGTAAAAAAGAACACGACTTGTCACTTTTCAGGTCTGCTTGCAATAGGAAGCGCAATATATATTTTCAATATAATTTCTGGGTTGCTTGTCGATAACCACTTATGACTATGTAATTTAGTTACAACTAGGATTATAAATATTTAGGGACGACGGAATGAAACACATCTTAACACCAAAGGGAAGACCCCTCCCACCCAAAAAAATGTTGCATACTTTTTGGATGGTCACACTCAGGAACGCGGGAACACTGTTTAACATGTTTTTTCATGAGTAACGGGTATATCGAAGTCGGTTAGAGCCGACTTTAACTTACGCTCTCGTTAACCTTAAAAATATTGTAGAGGCCAATCTAAGAAAAAATTTCTAAATTTGTGAGACTTGAAATGGATGAGGAGGAGAGTGTACAACACCTCTTCTGTCATTGTCCAGCTCTTAGTAGAAAACGACTTACAGTTCTGGGTCGTCCTTTTTCTTAACGATCTGTCAGACATCTCTGAAATAGATATAGCATCGCTGCTCAAATTTCTACTATTTTCTAAATGGTTTAACGGGGAAGACCCTCCCTCTACGACGACAGCGTAGAGAGGGTTATATGGTAACACAAAGGGCCTTCATTGGCCTAAGTGAAGAAATAGGATTCTCCTATTCTAACCATTGCAACCTAACCTAACCTAAGACTTGAAATTAAAAGAAATGAATAAAATGAAATCAATTCTCCCATACAATTTTCCACTTCAATTTGCCTTTACATTCTTAAAAATTATGGCATTTGCCCCGATAGAATTTAATATTGTTCTATAAAGTTCCCGTTTCTCTCAGGAAGTACTCGTTAGTTACCACAGCCCATGATGCAACAAAGAATTTCAAAATTTGTTTAGTGAAGAACTTTGGTGTTTTTGATCGGATTTTGCACTTTTCAGAACTCATAGATATACGGCCAAAGATAAAATATGCTAAGCCACGATATTGTAACTTTAAAATTGTGGCTCTGACAGTTTTTTGCGGTTTAAGGGGGGAGGGCGGAAATTTTGCATATCTGAAACAAACTCGATCAGGGTTCGGTATACACCCATGTTCATGCAAAAATTTGGGGTCCGACGGACATGGCTAAATCGACTCGACAAATCCGGTTACGCGAGCGAGGCAGACATACAACACACGAGCAAAAGCAAAGAAAACGCAGCAGATAATTAAACTGACGCAGATGCTGCCAAAAGAGGGAGAAGCCAAAATGGAGGACAAAAAGATAGCAGAAGATCTAAGTAACTCGGGAGCAATAGCCAAGAAACCTAAAAAATTGGTAAATGACGAAGATGCAAAAGGAATTGAAGAAATTGTTGAGAGCACGGAGACAACACTTCAACAACTGATCCAGCTGCTGACGCTTAAAATTCAAGCAGACGATATGTCGAAAATCAGTGCAGAAAATTTCTTCACCATTATACCAAGATTTGACGGAGTCAACATTCCAGTGCGCCATTAGTTTACAAACTTTGAAACCAATGCAAAGACCTATGGATTAAGTGATGCTTAAAAATATGTGCAGGCACGAGCAAAGATGACAGACATTGCCAAACTCGTTCTAGAGTCAGAACTAGTTCACGACTACGAAAGGCTACTTGCAGTGTTGGAAAACTAGTAGACACCGCATCTGTCATTCGGTATGTGGTCGACGGATTGGGATTAAAGAGCGACTTCAAATATAACTTGTACGGATGCCAGGAGTACAAACAGCTGGAAAAACAATATGATACATTTGAACGTGTGTCGCATTTAGAGAAACAGTTCAAACACGATCAAGAGAGAGAGAGTGTACAACGCGAAAGCAATGTTAAGAAACTGCGATGCTACAATTGTGGCTAGTCGGATCATTTGAGAAAAAACTGCAAGGAAGATGTAAAGTGCTTTCGTTGTCAACAAAAGGGCAATTTTTGGATATGTACAAAAATTGCCCTAGAGCGTCAACAAACATCCATGTGGTACACGACAAAAGGCGTATGAAGAAAGTTGTCATAAATGGACTGGAAGTTAGCTGCTTAGTGGACACTGGAGCGGACGTAACCATTTTGAAGAAAGCGTCAACAATAAACTCAACCATGTTGTTCTAAGAAAGGGAATTACGCAGCTGCGCGGACTGGGCAACCAGACAACTCGTTCTGATGGGTGTTTTACCGCAGATGTCAGAGTGGATGACTTGCAGACCTCACATGATATTGTTGTAGTAGCCGACAATACAGTTGGATATGGTGCGCTGCTTGGCTACGACTTCGTAAGCAAATTTATATTCACTTTGTCGCCGGAAGGATACAAGTTTTCTTCCCAATGGGGGGAGAAAACTGAAATGTTAAATCAGATAAGTATTTATAATGTTGTACAAACAAATTCTGATATTGATGTCCCCCACAGTACCAAGCTCAACTGCAAGCGATGATCGACAAGTACAAACCCGTTGAGTCTGTAGCAGAGTGCCCAGTAAAACTGACGATTACACCAGATGGCGAAATTAAACCTTGTCGTCAGTCTCCCAGCCGCCTTGACGTAGTAGAGCAGGAGGATGTCAACAAACAAATCGTTAAGAAGGCCAAGTCCGGGGATCGTACGAGCAGTGTGGAGGCATCCTGTTGACACCCTCCGATAACTCCTTTCCTACAGTAGCAGCCACTTCCACGATAACTGTATTTGATGTGGATCCCATTGAGCCGTTCAAGTTCAAATTGTCCTATGGTGATGATCGGAGGGGTGATGGTAAAGTTGTTGGCACCAGTGGGAAACAACTTCGTCGCTCCAATAACAAAGAGAACCTATCTGTGGTAAGAAGTTCAACACCATAGGTGGAAGCAAAGACACTTCATATATAGATACCGCATCTCATACAAACTTTTTTTTGTGGGATCCAATGTCAGCTCCCAAGAAAAATATGCTAATTTAGAAAACGTAAAAGCTAAATTTCAATATATGTTTCCTCGTACAGGCAGCGAGAAGCACAAATTTGCAACCCAAAACATTCCTTTTTGTTTCACATGCATCATCTATAATATCAATAAATCTTTGGTAGCCATGCCTAGGATATTTATGTAATACAACAAATTTGTTTGAGGCGAAGGAACCTGTGAAGCAAGTCACACAAAAGCATCAGCCGGAGAAGACAGTGTTAACTCACATACAAATCAAATTGCCAATGAATAAGAAACGTCGCAAGCGACCACAATCTCTCAAGAAGTCCGAGGGGAAGACAAAGAATCAGGTGGCTAAAGTAATGGATAGAAATAGGAACAGAGATTTTTATTGAGGCAAATGCTACGAGGACATATAGACGAACAGAGATGCTTACAAAACCCAATTTGATTCGAAGCGTAAAAACGAAGTTGGCTACCAAATCGGAGATCTTGTTGCCATACGCCGTACCCAGTTTGTTGCAGGTAAAAAACGGGCAAGTGAATATTTAGGCCCATACGAAATCACTAAAATCAAAAGAAATGGACGATACGACGTCAGAAAAGTGGGTGATGTAGAGGGTCCCATCAATACATCGACGAGCTGCGATCATATTAAGCTTTGGAAATATGCTTCTGTTGACGAGGAGGATTTGTCATCGGAGTCCGATGACTAGTCAGGAATGGCCGAATGTGAGAGTGGATATGAGAGTAGCGGTTGTGGAGAGGCAGTGAGTAGAAGAGAAGACGAGAAGCAGGAGAAACAAGTGAAGGAATGAAATCGGCGTCGAGTGAGTGTTGTTACAGAATTGTTGAAGAGCGGACGTGTTGCTGAGTTGTCGGAGTTGCCAATTGAGTTGTTGTGTCGATTAAAATTCCAATTCAAAGCTGTTAAGATCCTGAGATCATATTTCTATTTATCATAATCATACTGTACCAACCGAATAAATGGTTTTTCTTTATTAATAAACTGATGGTGTAATTTTAATTTATGGCAGGCCAACTAGATTCATGGACGAAGTATGTTAAGGAGTTATTGAAAGGCTACCAGATTGACCATAGAGTCAAAAAGCAAAAAGCAAAGCAAATACATATGTTTAGCTGTGCAACTGTTCAGCTCGTTGGTCTTAAAACAAGAGCAGATAAACATGTATAGGTCGTATAGGTATTCCAATTCAAAAGGTCAATCAAACTGACTAGTTTATTGTCGAATTCATCTTAACAATTTTTGTAAGGCTGTGTAATCACTGATAATTTTGGTCATCCCTGAAACGGTTTTATTTTACAATTTTTTGTTGGCTGTTTTCGCTTTTGCCGCTGCCCCCCTTTTCGCGCTTATCTTTCACAGCACAAGCGGCTAAATAAACAGGCGCACACCAACACTCACGCCCACAAACACACATATGCTACACTTCGTTGCACGCTACTGAAATCCAACAAAATAGGATTAAAACTTATTTAGCTTGTGCAGTTTTTCGTTGCTGTCCAGTTCTTGTTGCTTCTATAAATTTATGACGCCCTCCCGTTGTCCCCTACCTCCGACTATTCTCCTCGAATTCCAAAATACGCAAATGAAGTGGGCTACATGGGTGGCTCAGCATCTGCGTGTTTGCATTTCTGCTTTATGCAATACTTTATCTTGGTTCAAGGTGTGTACTCCGTGAGCTCCGCTTGGACAATGGCAGCAAATGCTGAAGATAAATGTGATAAATGCGCGCAAGTGGGCAAATAGCGTTATAAGCTGACCACAAACTCTGTGAGTGGGACTATGACAATGCTGTTTCTACAGTTTTAGCTTCCTTCCAATGTCTGAGGGTATGAGTGTTTAAGTTCAGCTAATATGAAGCTTTATGTTGTGGTCGAAGCGGTTTCTTGTGATATTCAGGCTAAAGCAGAGAAGGAGAGAGAGACAGAAAACGGAATAAGGATAAGGATAATGTTGTAATATTATTAAAATATGGGCATTGTAATAAACATATGCAAAGTGCACCTTAACACAATATTCTTCCTTTCTTGTGGAGCCCCAAATTGACTGATTGATTGTATGACAATTACTAGAAGTAGTCATTAGATATGGGAGGCTCCGACATACATATTACCATTGTGAAAAAATTCAGCATGATAGCTTCAAAACTATGGGGCTAGGTTGCGTACAAACAGGCAGACGGACTGATAGAGTTCAATTGACTCAGTTCGTCATGCTGATCAAGAATATATGTTCTTTTATATGGTCGGAGATCATTTCTTCTATGTTTTGCAAACTTCTGAGCAAAATTATAGCACACTTTTTAAGTCAGGCTCTTCAAGTCCAACGTAATGCAAATTCGGTCGGACACCAGGCAGACCGGAGGAAGCTTGGAGGAGAGAAACTGAAAGCGTCGGGAAGAGCTGGGGGAACCTAAAGTGTTGCGGCGCCTGAATCGTTTCTATTGTTTAATTCTAACATTCAGCTTGTTTTGAAAGACGTATTTTGGAATCAGTCTTAAAGGTAGCAATGATAGTTTAGTCTTTTGGCGGTATTGGGCTAGAAGCTAAAAATAGCTAAAACAGCGAGATCGCGTGTTGATCGAGTACTTATCGTATCGAAAGTAATGGAATGCGCTCAGTCAAAATCTTTTACGCAGACATTTCCGTTTTTATTATCTCTCTTTCTCAATTACACTGGCGAACAGAATTGAAGTGCTTGCGCGTTAAAGGTTGTTGAGTGAAATTCGAGAATGTACATATTGAAGTGCGTGCTGATGAGTGAAATATTCTAGAGTGTTTGAAATCAGGGCTGCAAACTAGTTCGGAGTTGAACCGCTCCGGAGTCGGAGACTTTGGAATTTTTGGGAGCAGAAGAATTTTTTCTTCCTGAACCCGCACCTGAACCCGAGCAAAACTAAAAGTAGAAAAGGGTTCGGTTCAAAAACATGTTCTATTACAGTTTTTCTATATTTGTAAGCCTTTGAATAAAAACAGCTTACAAAGAAACATTTTGCTTCATTATATAATATTTTAATGGAACTAATAAATAAATACTTAAAAATACTTTATTACCCCCATCCGCCTTTGTCAAAATGATTAGTGCTTCCAACTAATGTTCCCTTAAAAAATATCACATAAACAAAGACTTCTGCCAAATTGGCGTTGTTGTCAGTTTTTGCTGCCTTTGCAATTCCCGAATAGCAATGGCCTCTGCCAATTTGAAGAATATATGCAAGCGTGATTATGATAGAACCGGAAGGTTCTTAAATCAGCTGTACAGTCGACCATCCTCCTTTGTGTCGTGTGTGTGTCTTGTTTTAATAGTCTGTCAAAAATTAGTCAGTTGTTCGCTGTCACTTACGCTCTCTAAGTGCACTTGGGAATACACCCGTCTCGCTCTAACTGAGATTTCCTTTACGGACAATAAGAATGTCAATGCGGACTATGTTCTTCATAAAGCCATATGTCACATAAACTAACTCAGATCTGACACATAGCAGCTATCCGGAAGAAGGGAAATTAGCACTAAGTTTGTTAATTTTCGTACATGTTTGCTGAATTAGCGAAGAACAAAATTATTCCTCAACCCCGGTTCGAGCCCGAACCTAGGTTCAGCGACCTTCTGAACCCGCTCCGTGAACCGGAACCCAAAAAGATTCGCGGGTTCGAACCCCGAAGTGAAGCCCTCCCGATTTTTAGGAGGTTTGCAGCCCTGTTTAAAATTTAATTATCGATTTCATTTTCCTTAATGTTTGTTTTATTCGATTTTTAAATTTTCTTTGTAAATAAAATAAAAACATACATAGAATGAATCGGAATAATTTAGCAAAGTGGAGAAGGCAAGGAACTTAAAAGTATGGTTCAATGGATGAGAGAAAATAATCAGAAATATAAAGAAATGAAACAGTTAGGTAAAAATGCATATATCTACATAATTTAACTTTTAATTACAGGATTCATCGCCAGGAGATCGATCTTTTGTCGCTGGAAATTTAAGTGAGTTTTGTACGAAAAATTATTTATTTGCCCACATACATGTAGATGTGAGAAATATGCATAGATACATCATAAACTGGTTGACTATTGAGTTTCTGTTCTTTTGCTTAAAATAAATCAAGTATTAATTAATCTTCCCGTTTTCTCAAGTTTTTATTAAGTTTTTAAAAGCAAAAATAATGAATAATTATGCGGGTGCGTTTGCATATATGTCTCCATTGTACGGGGTATTTTGAAGTCGGGCCACTCGACTGCAACGCACTAACTTGTTTCATTTATTTAAATTAGTTTTCAGTGACAATATCAAATTAAGTATGTTTTAATTTTAAGAGGGTAATATTTTTGTGGTTGGAAATAGTGGAGAGTTTGAGTCGCTCATATAGTTTTGCAGTTAAAAACTGCAATTTGAAATATTCTGCAGTATTATAGTGACATTTGTATTTGTGTTTCATTATGTGCGACTTTGTAGAAAACTATGCTTTTGTTATTTAAAATGCTGTAACAGAATTGTATTGGAACAACGATCAACCATTTTTTTCCCGTTTTTTAACCGATAAATAAGACCAGTTACTAACTATCTCCAAAAGGTACCAACCATCCATCTACAAAACTTTGGAACTTTGATCAAAATCGGGATTCTGAAGTTCAGGAGCCGATGTAAGAATTATTTTCAAGTTCTCCATAGCAGATTGAGCTGCTGGGGAACAATTAAACCTATTCTTAGTCGATAGTCGAATTTTTGTCAAAGCGTCTGTACCAACTACACACCCCGAGAAAACCTCGTACCTAATTTCGATGAGTGAAGAAACTGATTAAGAAAATACTCATTTAATTTCTCTCAATAATTATTATACTATTATTATAATAAGAGTATTTAAAAAACAAAAACAGATAAACAAAACTAAGTGTTTCCCGCTGAGCGAGACACTTACACTCAGAAAACCAAGCACTCTCTCTGTTGTGTGAGCTATTTAATAGTGTCCGAGAATGACAGTAATTTTGCAGCACTTTAACGTGGAGTGCGATATTTACGACCTCTGACATCATGTTTCTGTTAACATGTTTCACACCAATACATCGAGAGTGAATGGCCTCCTAACTTTTAAACTTCGCTACAATTTCCAAGGCAACTGCAATTGCAACGACAAATCAAAATCTGTCACACACACTAAACTCGTGGTGAATCTCACAAGAGTACTTTTTTTAACTTGGAAATATTTTTGTGCGCTTGACACCTTTGCAGGCATGAAAATTAAACAAGCACATACCTGATGCCCTCTGGTGCTTTCATTCTTTTTGGCAAATGAGCACACAGAGAGAAAATGTAATAATAAAACAAGAATTTTGCTTCCTCCTCACACGTGGCTACAGCCGCGGCATTTGCTCGGCTTCTGTTACCATTGTACTCTGGATAATGAGTGAAAGTGTGTGTGTGTGAGTGTGCTTGTGAGAGGATGGAATAGAGGCGACCGCAATGCTTTTGACAGTGAATGTCACATACTCCCCTCCTCCTTCTGCTGTTTTCTATTTAATTAAAAATGCACATTTTTACATTTCCACTAAGTTTTTAATTTCCATAATTAGCGTTGCCAACGTTGTCTCCAACAACCAGCCACAGCAGCAACAACTATGGCCAAATGACGTTTTCGAGTATGTTGTGACACCGACACCACTAACAAACATACACTCGCACAGGCAGCGCAGCGCAGGGCGGTTTTCGTTGCCTACTTATCTGGGCCGCAGCTGCCAAAGTGCTCTACTTAGGATGTGTGTGTATGTGCAAGTGTGTTGTGCAACATTTTGAAGTGCGCTTGTCCCCCAATAGCTTGTAGCCGGGGTTGCTGTTGTTGTTGTCGGTGCGGGTTTGTGATGAAAGTTATGCAAATTGTGTGACTGGCTTTGATGCCTTTGGATTTTTGGCGCTGAAATTTAACATGTATGGTAAAAATATATAATAACTTTATGCGAAATTATACACCTCGGGATCTAAGAACTATGTTGAAATAAGACTCCTGAGAGTGTCTTTAAGCAATTTGAAACCGGTTAAAATTCCCATACGCTCTTCAGATGGTTTTAACTAGTAAGAACCATTTTCAATCCTTCCAGCACCAACACCAAACTGCCTGTTTATACCTTTTAAACCAGTTCACTCTAGCTTAAACAGGGTTAGAAAACACTTTTGACCCGGCTTAAACCCCTTTCGAAGGTTTGACATATATGGAGCATATATTTCTTATCAGTAGCGTACGCAGGATTTTTTCAGGGGGTGGTTTAGAAAACAAATTTTTGGTGGGGTGGGATTTTTTTTAGAGATGTGATAAATGTTGGTTTATTTATTTCAATTTATTAATTTTCAATTAAAAATATCAATAAAAAATTCTCGAAAAAAAATGTTGTGCGGTGAACATCATAGTACGTAACAGGACCAAAAAAGTCGATATGATATGATAAAAGTAATATGCTTCCCAAGACAAAAACCTTATATGGAATTGAAATATTGAATTTTGCCCTTCATATCCTGCATAATTTTTAAACAATTTTTTGTTGAATTGCAACATATATATATGTATTACATGTATGTAAACTAGCAAATAACCCGACGCGCTTCGCTGCGCCTTCAACTGTATAGAAGCCCGTAGAACCCAGAAATCGAACTTTGCTGATGGGTTCTCCCCACAACTCCCACCCCCATCCCTCCCACATCCCACCCACTCTACACCCAATTCCAACCCACCCACTAACCGCCCACATCCCACCCAAATCCCACGCACATCCCATGCACATCCCACCCACATCCCTCCCTCTTCCCATCCACTTCCCACCTACTTCCCACCCACATTCCACCCACTTCCCGCCTGCATCCTACCCACATCCTCTCACTTCCCACCCACATCCCTCCCACTTCCCGCCACATTCCACCCACTTCACAACCAATTTCCATCCATTTTCCACCCACTTTTAAAACAAATAACCACCTTCCTCCCACTCACATCCCATACACTTCCCAGTGAGCATCTCGGCCTTATTTCCAATATCGGAAAATGAAGACACAATTGAATTCTCATTTTGACTTTACAAACCGAGTTTCAAGCCAATCGGATGAAAAAAAATTTTTTTCATGCAGAATTTTTCTTCCATTTTCCTCGGGGGCGGAATTTCCAAAATCGGAAAATCACATTTCAAATTATTTCGTATTCTGTCCTTACAAACCGAATTTCAACCCAATCGGATGAAAAATAACATTTTTCCCATACAAATATTTCCGACGCTTTTCCGACTTTTCCGGGTGGAATTTTCCAAAACGCACTTTCACCACTCGCAGAACCTGCTGTCCAAATTTCAGCTTTCTATCTTTTACCGTTTAGGCTGTGCTATGATTGCCAATCAGTCAGTGAATCAGTGAATCGGGACACTCTCTTTTATATTTTTAGAGATTATTGATTAGTTTATAGTTTTGGGGATTTCTTTTAATGCTTTTAATAGTAATTACTTTTCATTCCGCTGACTCTGCAGCACAACTTTTGAAAACGACAATTCTGATTAATTAATTCGTTGTTTTTCGGAATAACCAAATAATTGAGCCAGCTTGCAGTGCGCAAAAACTTGAGTTTTTCTTTTTAAACAAAAGTCAAAAGTGCAGACATTTTGTTCATAAACGGAAAAACTTTTGGGCGAATGTCATTTAGCGTGTGTATTTTTCACTCAAGTCATGTATCAGCACAACTGTCTGGCTAATAATAGCTGTAATGATTTACGTCAGCGCAAAATCAAGATTACACACGAATGCCATATAGTCGAAATTTAGTAGATGTAGAAATTTAAGGACCGATATCTCTTCTTTCAAACAGCGGGTAGGTGTTAGATAAACTTAAAATTTTATTAAAACGAGAAGGCCAAGCTAACTTCGTCTATGCCGAAGTTCTTATACCTTGCAAATGTTTCAATACACTCAAAAAATATATAATTTCTAGATTTTAGAAATTCGCCATAAATTACTTGTTTATAGACATTTTTTTCTTAAATTTAGAAAGCATAACCCGAAAATAAGATTTTCTAGAAATTAATTTCTTAAATTTAGAAACTTATTTTATTTTTCTTAAATTTAGGATAATTTTTCTAGATATTTTCCTAAAATCTTTCTTAAATTTAGGGCAGATTTGCCCTTGAATTAAGAAAACAAATGCATAGCACGATTTCTTAAAATAGGGCGAAAGTCATTAAAGTGAGTAAAACGCCCTTATTTTAAAATTTACAAAAATTGGTTTACAAATTCACCCTAAAATTTAGAAAGATTAATCTAGAAATTCGCCCTGATATTTAGAAAAATATAAAAAAGAGAGAAGTGAGAACAAGAGAGGAGACGAAAAAAAACGAACGCTTCTTCCTCATTGTTTTTGTAGTTTGACGAAGCCGTCTATGTGATGGCATTTGCTTACACACACTAATGTCCATTCGCAATGTCTGAAGATAGTAGATATATTTCACTGATGTAGTATTAAGCAAGTTTTTGTTTTGTCTTGACATGCGTTACACCATGTAGAAATCAATTAAAGGATTTTATAAAAAAAAAAACATTAAAAAAAGAACCATTTAATGAGAAAAAAGAATGTTCTTACGGGGATTAGATCCCAGTCCATGACATTTTCTAATGTCTTATCCACTCGACCACGACTTTTGCTTCTTATTGAGTGGCAAATGTGAGTATTTAAGCTCCAAATACGCCACACAAATTCTTAGGTATGATTTTTACTCAAGGTTTTGCAAAAAAATTATTAAAAAACAAACATTAAAAAAAAATATATATAAAATTAGAAGAAAAAGTATGCTGCTACTGGGACTTGATTTAAGGCCTTCACGTTTGCTAAGCGAATGTCATGTCAACTTGACCAACTGTGTACATTATTAACTATGGTTATGTCGCTACGTTTTGCTCAAGCCTAATAGTCGAGTGGGCTAAGGCGTCGTCCGAGTGTTCAGTATTTGAGAGAGGTCCCGAGTTCAAGTCCCAGTAAAGTAAGTAGAAAAAATTGTTAATGCGCTTATTTCTAAATTAATTATATATATAATATAGCTTAGAAAAAAGTGGGTTGGTGTGAGGAGGTGGTGGTGGTGATGGGGGAGGATGGTACAAAGCCGAAAAACCGAAGGGTTTTTGGCGGGGTGTGGATTTAAAAACACAACCACACACGGGTTGGTTGTGGTCAGTTCTACCCAACCTCCCCCTAAAACTTTTTTAAGTCTTGACTGTCAGCTGCTTCCACCTCATGCCAACGCTGCCATAATCGCTTGGGAATTTTAAATCGACCTAACATCAAAAATTGTCTAAGTGTTTTTAGAAAAATTGCCCTGAAATCTAGAACACAATTTTCTATTAAAAGCATTTTTTTAAAAAAAAAGCGAGCCCTAACTCACCCTTTTTAGGGCGAATTTTTAAATTTTAGGGCGATTTGGACTGTTTTTGAGTGTATATCAGAGTCTTAGAACGCCAGTATTCAAATCAACAATTTTTGTAAATTAAACCCATTTTCCGACCGATAGTTCCTATGGAAGTTATAAGATATATCTATCCGATCAAAACTTGCAAATCTATGTGAAAGCAAATAATATTAATAATCTCTGAGTTGGGAGACGTTAACATTAAAAACAAAAAGTTGTCTCGCTAAGACCCGCTTCTCGACCAGTCCAAATAGCTAAATTAAAAATGATGTGTATAAGGTGAAGGAGGTTGAAGGCTTTTGTCTAAGGAATGTACTATGATCAACCTTTGCTTCCAGACACCACAATACTGATTGCTCGTTGCATATTTTGCTTCACTTTTCAGTTTAGCGTAGTTAACAAGGAGAAGAAATTCCAATTGCATCCCTTTTTGTTTCAAAATTTTAGATTTCCTCTGCCTTGCCAGAAATCATTTCCACACTGCATCGGTCAAATAAATGATAACTCATATCCATTTGCAATGTTGACTTGTCTAAAAGTGTTTCATCCCTTTGAAAATAAAATCTATGAAAGCTTTAATAGTCCAGCAATTGAAACCCACACAAATGCCATTTGCCTGCATAATACAATTAAGTTTTAGCGCAAATGAACCTGAAGGTTTGCATCGTTCACCACTGAACTACGACAATTAGAATCTAATTTCATTGCAAAACAATTTTCGAACTTCAAACGACATGGAAGTAAAACAACATAATAACAACTTGCAATTGTGTTGCCCGCTTATTTTTGGTTTTTGGCCCACAAAACCAGCAACGTCTACGGCAACAAGAAGAGCAGGGTGAAAAGGGTTACGCCCACTGATACAAATTGGCTAAAGCACCACAAGGTGATTGCCAGAGTCCGTTTCTTGGAGTTGTGTGTGTGCGTTTGTGTGTAGTTAGCCATAAAAGCCGGAAATAACAGAATGACCTAGATTTGCATGGCCACTCACTCACTTACAAGCACACACACAGACACAGACACACAGGGTGTTCCTCACGCTTATATAAATTGCCGTGGCAGAAGGTACCTTCAGCTGCCCATAGAGTGAACTATTAAAAGAATCCGCGAACTTAGTGAGGGCTAAATGAAATTAACTGTCTAAATTGAAGTTTTCTTCCATTTTTAATATAACTTAAATTTGGGTGCCATTAAAGCCATGCGATGTTAAGGCACGAATTATTTTAAGGGTACTGTATACCTTCAGGTGTCATTTATTAAGGGTTTACAAAAAATTAAATTTCACAAAAACTATAAGTGATATTAACAAGCGGTTTCTTGCATTCGATAGGTAATCGATTAAATTAAATGTAGATATATTTGTTTTTGCTGTTGTTTTTTCGGATGTTGTATTTCTGTTTAAAATTAACCAAAAATTTAAAACATGGAAACATTTTTTGAGAACGGATGATCTGAATTTAAAACTGAAGACGGGGTTTTGTTAAGAATTGTTGTAATTCTGGTGTGAACTAGGATATTTTGGATCGGTTAATAAACAGCGGAGTTTTGGGGTTTCAAAGTCAAAATTTCGAAAATGGACTTTATTCCAAATGTATTGGTCCCCGACCCATAAAAAATATCCAAGCTCACACCAGAATGGTGGGTATTACGAGAAATTAAAAAAAAAAAGAATTTTAAAATCGGTCAACAGGTACTCTTTAAATTTTTGCAACCACTTTGGAAAAAGTGGTTTCGAGATGATCGCTTTTAAAGTTTCGACAACTGTTTTCGATGAAAAAAAAATTATTTTTTAATAAATGTAGAAATTGGAATTGGTGCAATTGGGTGTTAGCTTTCATCGAAAAAAATTTATCAAAATCGGTTAAATAGTTCTCAAGAAATTTGAGTCAAACTGCTTCGAAACGTGGTAAAAAATAAAATCTCAAAAAATGTCAGAGTAAATTTTTTTTTTAAATTTTTGAGTGGAAATAGCGATAATTTTATAACTTGTTTTAAAATTTTTAAAGTAAAAAAATAAAAAAAATAGAGGAAAACTAACTTCGGCTCGAACGAAGTTTATATACCCTTGGAGCACGATATATTTCTACCAGTTGTTTATATGGCAGCTGTACGATATATTCATCCGATTTTGATCAAACTCTCTAAAATTGTGTTGAGACAGATAATATTTATAACTGAAACGTACAAACACGCTACCATTGAAAACAAAAAAGTTTTTCTCACTTAAACTATTATTTCGACCGATCATTCCTATGACAGCTATACGCTATAGTCATCCGATTTGGATCAGACTTGACAGAATTATGTGTTAGCACATCATATTGATTAGTAACGAGTTTGGGAGCGATAGCATTGAAAACAAAAAAGTTTTTCTAACTAAAACTACTTTTTCAACCGATCGTTGGTTGAGATAGCTTTAAAACTGACGGAGGAGATAGCATAGAAACAGACGGACAGACGGACGGACGGACGGACAGACGAACATGGCTATATCAACTCAGCTCGTCATGCTGATCAAGAATATATATACTTTATGCGGTCGGAGATGCTTCCTTCTATGTGTACAAACATCCGGACAATTTTAATATACCCTCTCCAAGGGTATAAAAATGGAATTTTTAAAAATACGAGGGTCGTTAAAAAAAACTGTTCATATAAGAGAGTCGGGAAAAATATGGTTTTTAATTATTTCTGTAATATTTGTTTTCGGATCTGCTTGAAAGTTTTACAGGACGTTTATGAGACCCTAAAATATTAGGGTTCTATATAGAACGTTTGAACAAATAAAAAAAGAATTAAACTAAAATTTTTCTGAAGGTATACAGTACCCTCAAATATACACCCCCCCGAAATTAAATTAAAACCACCTATATTTTGTTCAGAAACATAAGTTTAAAAATTGTTCAATAATTTATTTTTGGAAAAAATGTTAAATCATTTTCGTTTTCAAATAAATCAACAATTTTTAATATATTTAAGTAAAAGCATATTTTCACCAATTTTTTAAATAATAAATAAATTGTACTGCGAAATTAAATTAAAGCTAGTCCTCAAAAAATTAAAAAGGACACAGGACAATTATAATACAAAACCAATTTTTAATAGATTTAACTTCCAGACTTATTTATGAGCTCGAAAATACCTAATCGGATCGTTCTAATCATGATGCCGAACTCTGAATCCGGCATTTTGACTCATTCCTTGATAACAGCTTTTCGAAGGACCTCAGTCGAATTGAGACTTTTGTCCGCAAGCATAAGCGATGTGCTTAAGCCACATGTTCTCAATGGAATTTATGTCCGGAGAAAGTGCTGGATTTGGGGGCTTAACTGAAATAACTTTATGAATCAACCTTTTTTTATACTATCAGTCATTCTGCCCCTCGCTTTAAACATTTTTTAAACAGTAAAAGGCATTTGTGCTCAATAGAGCGGACCCCAATCCGGTAAAATGTAAAAAAGTTGGTCTCAGCATTCCCAAAGCTAATATTTGTTGTATAATTAATAACTGTGAAAATCAAAAAATTTCATATTAATTTTAAATGGGCGCGACAGGGCCTCAAAGTTTTGAAAAATATTAATCATACGACACGTTCATCAAATACAAATTTTTACAACGAAATTATTAGTTCATTTCAATTTCTGTCATTTTTTGAATGACCTTAAAAATTTCATACTTAGGGGCTCAACCTAAAATTTCAGAATTTCGATTTTTTCATGATAAAAATGGAGACGCAGTTCATTTATATATTTTGCAATTCATGTTGAACAAAAATTTGTTTGAAAATTATGCAGGAAATTAAGGTTGAAATTAAATATTTTTGCTGTATTTATGAAATCATTTCAAATTAAATAAACGCTTTCCAAGACATTTAGACCTAGAAATGATATTGCAGTTGAGATCACCATCTGATCTAGTAGGCGTGCTTTTTGGTGGCACTTCACATATAAATTCGAGCAGTTATAATATAAAATACAAGCGTTTATAGGAAAATCGCTAGTGATTTTTGTGGCACCCCCGAATAAGAAGTTTATCATCCCGCACATGTTTTAGTATAAAATGTTTAATTATGACATCTAGAAAAAAACACGAAACTATGACTTTTGTGTTCGCCTGCAAAATGTACATGAAAACCACTCTACTTTTTTGAGTGAATCTTCATATAGAAGGATTTTTATACCCTGGGCCCATTAAAAATCGGTAAAAGGGGATCGTCAAGTTGTGAAGAAGGAAAGCATCAACAGCCGAGTCGATTAAGCCATGTCCGTCTGTCCGTCCGTCGGTCTGTCCGTCTGTCTGTATGAACGCGTCGATCTCAGAGACTATAAGAGATAAAGATACAAATTTTTGCATGTACATAGGTGTATACCGTACGCAGATCAACCGCAAAAAACTGTCAGAGCCACATTTTTAAAGTTACAACATCGTAGCTTAGCATATATATTCTCTTTGTCCGTATCTGTTCTGAATAGCGCAACATTATCCGATCAAAAAAAAAGTTATTCAAAGATATTCACCAAATTAAAATTGTCCAGATGTTTGTAACGCACAGAAGGAAGCATCTCCGACCACATAAAGTATATATATTCTGCACATTTGTCGGTACCGGCCGGATCGGATGACTCTAGCATATAGCTGCATTAGGAACGATCGGTTGAAAAACTAGTTTTGGTGAGAAAAACTTTTTTGTTTTCCTTGCAAACGTCTCCGAACCTCAAACTTATAATGGTTCTCTATGGTTTTACATAATTTCAGCAAGTTTTATGTAAATTGGACAACTATATAGTATAGCTGCCATACATAATATAGGTTTGAAAAAAGTCTTAGTTTAAAGAACTTTTTTATTTTCAATGCTATCGCTCCCAAACTCGTTACTGATCAATATTATTTGCTAACACACAATTCTGTCAAGTTTGTTCCAAATCGGAAGACTATATCATATAGCTGACATGGGAACAATCGGTCGAAAAAATAGTTCTAATGAGAAAAACCTTTTTTGTTTGCAATGGTAGCGTCTTTATACTTTCGAGTTATGAATATTATCTGTTTCAACATAATTTTGGAGAGTTTGAGCAAAATCGGATGAATATATTGTATAGGTGCCATATAAAAAACTGGCAGGCATGTATCATGCTCCAACTGTATATAGCTTGGCTGCCCTCTATTTTTTCTACTTAAAACATTTATATGTTGACAAAATATAAAATTTATTGCGCGAAGTGTTACTCAGGGTGTTGAAATCACATTTGTCCCTATTCAAGTGCTTGATAAAAATATGCAATTTTTGAACAGCTCGTTGAAAAACATTTTTTTAACAATATACAACGTTAAGGCCTATACTCAGATAAGATAAGTTTTTAGTTAGCTACGATATTTCACATGAATAGAAACAATTTTGTAGAGCTTTGAAATCTGAATACGTTTGAAAAGGCATCTTATTTGTATGAAATTGTTTCTATTCATGTGAAATATCGTAGCTAACTAAAAATTTATCTCATCTGAGTATAGGCCTTTAATTTAAAAAAGTTTTTTTTTAATTCAATAAAGAATTAAGTACTGAATGGTAAAAAATATTTGTCTATTCATTTAATTTGATTGTTTCAGTTAAATAGTTGAATATTCGTTTTAAATTGCTTGTCCCTATTCAAGTGCATGGCCGTGTATAAACGACATAACAAATGATCTCCCAGGTGGTATTACCTTTGCCAATCAAACCATAAAAGTTTTAATGCATGCTGATGACATGGTGATAATGGCAGACTCGCCTCGCAAATTACAGGAGATGATTGACGTGCTCTTTTCTTACTGCCAACGTTGAGACCTACTTATTAATATGATAAGACCAAGGTGCTGGTCACCCGTGATGGAAGAGGACGTGCAGCAAACAACCAGAGTTGGAATTTAAATGGAGAGTTCTTGGAGATCGTAAAAGAATTTAAATACCTCGGAGTCACAGTGACGCAATATTTCTATTACTCCTGCCATCTACTGCAGAAACTATCTGACGCAAAAATCGCCCTAAATAGCACATGGAATTCCTTTCTTGGCAGACAAAATGTACTACCAAGTGTATATACAAACATTTTAAGGCCACTGTGAGCACGATAATGTTGTATGCGTTGCAAATTTGGGGACATATATATTAAAAGGAAATAGATAAACTGCAGCGTCACTCTCTGACATGATATTTTCTTCTCATTCTTTGTTTTTGCAGCAATTAAATGTACCCACAAGTTAATCTAACCGCACATATGGTATAACTTTTTGAATGTATTTGATGCACCGAATAACTGTTCCGACGGCAAATCTAACCGCGAAAATTGTTGACTTAGCAAATTTCAGTTGGTCTTATATAGAGCACTTGAACAGAATTTGAACTTGAGAATTCCTTGTGGTCTCAATTATGCGATATTTAAGAAATTTTTCGTGCATAACACGTCCTAAACACAGATTTAATACAAGTAATATGTTAGAGGCGTTGCTTTCAACGCGCGCCGTAGGGTAACTGGTAAAGACCTGCTTTCAATCGTGTTGAGACCAATAGCCCCGAGTTCAAATCCCCCAAAATTACTGTGAACTCAATAAGAAAAGTACTTACTGTAAACATCGGCAAATATTACTAATTATGTGGGTTGGCGCATTTTTAAACGAGATTTTCGGTTATATTTACTACAGCAATAGTTATCCTTACGTAAAGGTTTACGAGAAAGTTACTCCACAATTTGGTTAATTTTGCCAACCCACAATATCGGTTAAATATACCCGCAGATTTCTTTGTGTGCAGAACAAATCAACTGTGCAGACATGAGGAGGTTTGATCTCTATCAGTTTAGAATGTGCGATGATTGCCAATCAGTCAGTGAATCAGTGAATCAGTCAGGACACTCTCTTTTATATTTATAGAGATGTGACGAAAAATCCAGATGAAATGGATTATCCAAAGACCAAGATCTACAATATGATCAAAAAGCGTTAGAACCAGAAGGGAATTTTAAGAACAGATGGAACGTTCAATAATTCTCAGGAGCTTGCATTGTAACTCTATTATGTCCTCCATCCAAGAACTAGATACGATCTTTTCATAACTAAAATTACGAAATGTTCTTGATTTAAGAATATTTGTGCTACTTTTATTAACATTAACTGTCGTTTTTCGATTGCAAAATGTTTCGTACTTAGTTTAAGTACATCCAAGACCAAAACATACGTGAAATTTGAAGTACAAATCGGTATAAATGCTATCAAGATCGACTTAGAACTCTGCCGGTTCCTTGGTACTCGAAATAGCCAGGAAATTTTGAAAGAAAAGTATACATCACAGTTTTTGAACTTGACTGCCCACCCTGCTCGAGAACTTTTAGTCAATCTGACTACCCTCACCAATTTTTCCACCTATTATACCTCCTCTTAAGATTCAATACTGAAAAAACAAAATAAAAAATAAAAAAATTTAATTAATTAAAAAATCTAATTTTTTTAACACATTACAATTTACCTCCAGTGCTTTAAGAGTATGCTACACATTTTAACACATTCAAATTGGCTTAGTATGAAAATAGTTTACCTCAGAGTCCATGTGTTTTTTTCGAAGTTGAGAAAAAAGCATACTTCTAGGCTGACTTTTTAACGAGAACATTCTTGATTTCAAATGGGAATATAGTTTTAAATGCGATAATTTAAAAATTCAAAGCCAAACCGCGCAAAAGCGCAAACCTACAGCTATTGTACATTATTCAAAGAAAATAATAAGCAATATTGCAGGCATATTAAAGAGAGGTACCTTTGGGAACTGTTAACACAAAGAGGCCAAATGTAAAAAAAGGCACAAAATTTTAGATTTTTCAATTTTTATGTAAACGCTTTCGAATGGAATCTCTTTAATAATTTTTTATGGCAATCTAGTGCGAAGTCGAAAATAAGAAATCAAATTGCGGAAGCTGTTGCTTTTACAACTTTGACTTTTTTTTTATTTTTTGCAGGAATTTTAAGAAAAAATCAACTTTGAACGGCTGGCATTCCAAAAACTATTCTGTAAAACGGTTCCAAATTTTGCCAGAAAATAGCTATATGTATTCAAAATAACGTCCTTCGTTTTTTTTAAATTTTGCGATTTTTAACAAATATATGCAGAAATAAGTAATTTATTAAGATTTTCTGAGGTAATACTAAAAAAAAAAAAAATTAAATGACAGGAGAAAACTGAGTTATCAAATCGTTGTCTCAAAATATTAACAATTCCTCCATAAAAAACGAGAAGGCCAAGCTTACTTCGGCTTTGCCGAAGTTTTTATACCCTTCAAATATTTTAATGCTGTAGTCTATAGAATATTTTTATTTTATTTTATACGTAGCGTGTGGTAATGCCGTCAGGGCCGGGGGTGGCTTTGCCCCCCCTCCCTATTTTTATTTAAATTCAAATTAAGTTATTCCTATTCTTTGTATTAAAACTTCTCTGTAACATAAAGGGACGTACGCAGGATTTTGATTAGGATACAAAGCCTAAATTGTTCGAGGGGTATTATTTTGCTAAAGTTGCTATCATAGACATTGTTAAGTATTATTGGGAAAAATTCTTAAACTGTGGGATACATAAGAAGAATGCGCCGCAGGCGAAAATTTTTTCGCAAATGCCGCGGAATCGTTTTTCACATACCTCCTTAACCAAAATTTAAATAAAAATTGACTTCGATGGACCGAAACAAAAATTATTTCCAGGTCGAGCATAGTTTTTTGGTTTGATATCAAATGCGTTTCGAATTAGCTTTCATTGTAGTCTGCCTGCAGAGGATTTAACTGGTGGCTGATATTATTGGACGAGTTGGACTACTTTTTTTGGAAACATAACATAACCTAAACTGTGGAAGTCAATCCGTTCGATTTCAGTGGCAAAGATGCTTAAGTTTAGAAAGAGAACATGAGATGGTCCTGCTCATTGGGCGCCATTATGACCTAAGAAATCGAAAGTAGTCCACTATGGTATTGTAAACCGCAAAAATTCGGAAAATATCGCGAAAACGATGGATCGCGAACTATGACGAATTAACGTGAAAATATTATTTGGTGTTTGTAAATTGGTCTTATATAATTGGCACTATAAATTTGTGTTTTTTGCATGTAACAAAGGATTATACAACTCATTCTGTATTGATTGAAAGGTATATCTGAAAACAACTTTCTAATTTTGCTCAAAGGTAGAAATTTTTGTTTTTAATATGGAAAATGTGGTTATTTTTTAAATTATTGATCAGTTGACACAAAATTTGTTTCATAAGAAATTTTCAAAGCATACTACAAATCAGCGCCCCCCTGTATACGCCCTTGATAACATAATCAATATATTGGAAGGGCTTGATAGGAAGATGCAGAATGAAATAGTGGAATATATGGTATCCCCAACATCTTTGATTAAGTCAAACACAAAATCTAAAAAACTGCAGCTTATTTGACTCCGTCCATTGTAGACCACTGATCTTTAATCCCTTTAAACAGACTCGAAATCTTTCAAAAATGCACTCAAGAAAAATTAATTATTTTACTAGATCTTGAAGTGGATAATCTTGCAACGTTCCCCATGTTGAAATAACAGCAGATTCCAAATAACCTTCAGGAACTACCATACATAGTATACATAGTATTAATTTAAGAGAATAATTAATATATATTTTTTAATTATTTTGCCGCCCCAAAAACTTGCAGCCCCTGAAACTCGGCACCAGTGCCGCCCCTAAAAATTTGCCGCCCGGGGCGGGCCACCCCGAGTCATCCGATCCGGTCGGTTCCAACCATAGCTGTTAAATAATGATTACTAATCGTAATCATTACATATTTGATTATTTTTTTTTTAAAGGCAAAGTAATGATTACATTACGACTATTTTTTAGTTTTACTCGATTACTAATTGATTACTTTTAGAAATAATCAAAAATAATCGGGATTATTTAGGATTACCAAAAAATAATCAAAAGTAATCAAAAAGTAATTCGACTACTTTACAAGATTATTTTTGAATATTTTTGATTATTTAACAAAAAAAGGCATAGCCAGATTCAATGACTTCATATAGCACTTTTAGCTGCCTACTGAACTTGTCGGAAATGGCGTAGAGGTTAAGGCCTATGACTGAAAGGCAATGAGTCCTAGGTTCAAGTCCCAGTTTGGGACATGCATTTTTTTGCATGCATCTTTTTTTTTTTTTTTTTATTTATTTTTTTTTTTTTTTTTAATTTAGAATTTTAAAACAATTGCATTAGCTCCCGTACCAGTTATATTTATTATTGTAATGATTATTGTTTTAAGAAGTGTGCACCACATAGAAGAAATCATCTCCGTCCCTATAAAATATATGACGAGCCTGACGAGCAGAGTCGATTGACCTTTGTCTGTCCGTCCGATATCCTATAAATTAAAAGATCTACTGACTGAGGTAGCTACTAACTAGGTTTTAATCTCGCCTCGGACGATCTAACAAAAAAAGGTTTTTCTTTCGGTAGAAAATAGCTTCTACACATTCGGTCCCCTTTACGAGCTACTGGCGCCAGCTTTGAAGTAAGAAGCCATGAAAAAGCTTATCAAACTTTGCCGTTCGGATTTGGAGTTAAACTGTAGGTCTGTTTGTCTCGTGCAAAAAATTATAAGCGCACACACACCAAGAGATTGCGAGAAGCTTGACTTTGCCCTTTTTGGGCTGTACAGAGCTTAAGCTCGAAAACAGAACTTCAGGCGATCATTTCAAACGAGATGTTGATAGTCCTGGAGGGAGTTATAATGCAGGCCATTACACTATGAAATGAAAAGAAGAAACAATACATATTTTCCTTGCTGTGCTTAATAGCATTAACTGGTACTCGGGAGCTAATGCAATTGTTTTAAATTCTAGATTACAAAAAAAAAAAAAAAAAAAATGCATGTCCCAAACTGGGACTCGAACCTAGGACTCATTGCCTTCCAGTCATAGGCCTTAACCTCTACGCCATTTCCGACAAGTTCAGTAGGCAGCTAAAAAGTGCTATATAAAATCATTGAGGGCCACAAATCTGGCTATGCCTTTTTTTGTTAAATAATCAAAAAATATTCAAAAATAATCTTGTAAAGTAGTCGAATTACTTTTTTGATTACTTTTGATTATTTTCGGATTATTTTTGGTAATCCTAAATAATCCCGATTATTTTTGATTATTTCTGAAAGTAATCAGTTAGTAATCGAGTAAAACTAAAAAATAGTCGTAATGTAATCATTACTTTGCCTTTAAAAAAAATAATCAAATATTAATTACGATTAGTAATCATTATTTAACACTATGGCTTAAACGGCCCTATTCCGAATTCCGAGTCGGTTTTCGTGTAAGCGTTTGCAGTGGAATTGCAATTGAACAATGTTACATGGCATGGAAGTTTACAATCATATCTATGGGTACTAGATCCGGATTGAAGAAAATTCGAATTTCTTAAGTCGAAACCGTTGCTCAATGTCAAGTAAAATCAATTCGTCAAAAGAAACGCCCGATCGAAGTTAACCTACAGACATTCTTTGCACCTTCCATTTCGATTTGAAAATTTTTAATAAGAAAATGCAAGGTTTACACGGAAACCGACTCGGATTTCGGAACAGGGCCGATTAGCAGTGTGCAGTAAAACGAAAACTCTGTGCACAGTTTCAGCTCGATAGCTTTAAAACTGAGAGACTAGTTTGCGTAGAAACAGACAGACGAACAGACATACGTTGCAAACTTCTGGGCAAAATTATAATACCCTTTGCAAGGGCATATATATGCTGAAGCTCGAAAACAGAGACGATAGTCCTGCTAGCGCTAAAAAAAAGTCTGGCTGTGTTATGTCGAGCTGGTGTTGAAAAACTCTGTGAGTGTTCCAAATGATCCTACAGACATATACTTACATTGTACGGCGGCAGGGATACTGGCGCTGATACTGGTTTCTGAGAAGATACGCAGAAAGAGAGAGAGAAAGAGTAGCTTAATCATTTGCCTATTGCAACCAAAACTAGTTTAATGCCCAATTGCTGTTTTGTTATTTTCTATGCCATGTTATGAGCGAGCCAAAATAATTTTGTTTACATGATGTGGATGTTTTTCGTTTTTTTTTTTTGGAAAATATACACAGAGATGAGTTACATACGGATGTGTAAACGCACATCATGGAGTTATTTGTTTGAAAATTTAGTTAGTAGTGCAGAATGGGGGGTTCTGAGCCGCTCGTGGTTGTGAGCCACTGAATATTGGCTACAAAAAAAATATACTTAAATTTTTTGTTTATGTCATGTGTCTCCTTCTTATTACCTAACTTATGGCAAGCAGCCTATCAGTCTACTCCTTCTTTAAGTTCTTGAATCAGAACTCTCGACTTTTTAAAAAATTTTTTTTTCAT
>JAEIFU010002315.1:0-46176 GCA_018904235.1 Lordiphosa stackelbergi
ATTTAAGACTTCTGAAAAACAAATAATTATACATTTTTTGGGCTCAACTGGGATTTGAACATACTAACATGCGCACTGAACACGAATGAAATGGCATCTCATCTCACACCCCCATCCCCATCGGTTTTGCAACAAGTCTAAAATGCAACTTATATTTCTTCGCTCTCCAATTTACGGACATGTGATGTCGAAAGGTATTGAAGTGATCACAATTGGAATGATACAAGTTCGAAATGGCATGGGCCAGTTTTAAAGCTCTTGCCGGGCTTACTCCAAGATCAAAAAGGTTGAAAATAACTTGTTGTTTTTTAACTGTGTATGCTGTAGTATTTTGCAGTCGCATTTAATTATGTTGTCTATTAGGTGATAAATATAAAACAATATAACAAAACTCGAAATTGTTTGAGCAGCTTAAACCGATGGTTCAAACCCAAGTGAACTTAATTAAATATAAAAAAATGACGGAATCTTGCAACCGCATATTGCTCACTTACTTTACTGGCATAACTTAAAAAATACGATTTTTGAGTAAATGATGCAGAAATACTCATCGTATTGTGTATTATTTTGTGTAAAAATTTTCGTATTGATATCTCATTTACTTGCCATGTGATATAAAAATTTAAAGGTTCATTTTCATGTTAATGCAAGAACGTCATATCTCAGTTGTCCCGCAGTCGATATTGAGCAAACATCGCTTTCAGTTAAAACATATATTTTAATTCATTAACTCGATACTAAATAAAAGAACCATTTTTCTGGGTTAAATCCATTGAGAAATTTTAACGTGTTATTCTCAAAATGGATTATTTTGAGTTATGCCAGTATTGAAGTAAGTGAGCGATATGTGCTGTCACTTACAGAGAATATTCTACAAGTTTAATTCGACATGAAAAGTTTGATCCACTTTATCTTTACTTTTTTACACAGAGGGAAATAACCTGTTCAAAAAATAGGGGGTCACTAGTGAATTTATATGTGGAGTGACACCAAAAAGCACGGCTATAAAGCGAATTCAAACCGACCATTCAAAACCAAGTAGATTTGAGTAGATGATTCCAAATCGCTCAAATTCACCATCTGATCTAGCAACCTTCGATATATATTTCACTTTATATGCAGAGCCCAAGCCCAAATTTTCTGTTTTTTTCTGAAAGACTTAAATGAAACGGCAGCAGGCAATAAGTCCCCAATGAAATAAGTCCCCAAACGATAAAATGAAATAAGGCCCCAATTTTGGGGTGTTATTTCATATGAAATAATACCCCAATTTAAATTATGAAATAAGGCCCCATTGAAATGAAATAAGGCCCCAAAAATAAATGAAAAAGACCCCAAATTTGTGGTGTTATTTCGTATGAAATAATACCCAAATTTCAAAAATAATATATTACCCCAATTTTGGTAAATATTTTTAAATTTGGATTTTTAGTAAGAAATAGTGAAAATTTAATACAAAAAAATCGCGCCATTTTGTATCAAATTTTAAAATTAATTTTATAAATGCATTTTTTTAAATTAAATAATAAAAATTTGATTCCAAAAAATTACGTGATTTTTTTATTTCAAATTTCTACTGCGGCTAAGATTGATACATTTTTTTATTATAAATTAGATTTAAGCTTGTATAACATTTAGTGTTCTTTTACGTAAATCAAACTTCCAGTCTACGCAGAGTCCAACAATTTTCTGCACTACATAATTTTAACTTTCATTTTAATGTCTGTGGGATGTAGTTTTGCTCACGAGTTGCAAGCATGCCCATCACTAACTATCTAACGACGCCCTAGAAATAACGTAACCCATAAGGAGTATGACGAGAGAACGACGAAACGACGCAAAGGAAGGAGAACGACGATCGGCAGCAGGAAGACGTCCAGCGATTGCAGAGAGAGTCGAATAGTGGCAGCCGACCCTGAAAGACGTGTGCTCGAAACGCTGAGTCGAGTGAAAGACGAAAGTCATCGGATAGCCGTGCCGATGCAGCCAACGACGATTAACTAAAGACGAATTTCACTACTTATTAACTAAACTTTAATCATTATATTCAATAAATATTATTCTTTAAATAAAAACCGCACATTTTAGGAGCTCGCCCGTGATTGATCAAAGTTGTGAAATTGCCGAAAGTGAGGCAAAGAAAAGTGAACAATTTTTTAACGACGCAGTACTACATTTTGTGAACGACGCAGTACAACATTTTGTGAACGACGCAGAATAATTTGTGTATAACGACGATAAAAAACAAACGGAGTTGTGTGAAAAATAAAATATTTTTTTCTCATTATGGCGTGTTAAAACGAATTGATTTCTAAGAACATAAAAACTGCTTCGAAGGCAAGCATTTGCGCTTTGCACAAATTCATTTTTGAGGAAGAAGGAGACAGAAGCAACAGACAAAGGTTGAGAGAATTTGGTGGTTTTCAGTTTGACGAAAGAAGCGTGGTGTACCAAGCCAAATGTGTATACATAAAAGCTAAGCTGACTGAGCGTGAATTGGTAGCCATCTGTTGTCTGCTGGGTATAGGCCACAATGTGGAAAATGTACAGTTACACATTTTTAAGAATTTGCTTCTTGGAAATTTGCTAGGAGAAAACGATGAAAACAACGACGAAAGCGACGCCGACGACGAAGACGACAAAAACAAAGACGAAGTAGGCGAACAAAGAAAGACGAACAATCAAATGACGATGACGAGTGTGATCTCAGCAACAAATGTATCGCACCAAAAAACCACCCCAGAGAGTGAAAGAGAGCGAAAGAGAGCAGGCGCTGGCCAACAACAAAGTGACGAAAACAATGAAATGCAGGTGCCGCGTTTTGCCATAAGTTTCCGCGACATTGAAGAATCAATTAAACATTTTGATGGAAGTGATGAAATCCCAGTCAAGGTGTGGATAAAAGAATTCGAAGAACAGGCAACGTTAATGTGTTGGAATGACATTCAAAAACTCATTTTCGCTAAGAAATCTCTTAAAGGAATTGCACGTTTGTTTGTTTTGAGCATAGCTCGCAAATAACTCTCAACCCAATGTTCAGTTCGCTCTGCTCGTCACTGACCAAAAAACAAAAACAAAACGGGCTCGGCTCTCCCTCAACCGAATTTAAGCAGCGATTCGCTCACTTCTCGGTGGCCGTGGTTGAACACACAGCACCGATCGGTCTGAGAGCAACCCCATTCCAGGCCCAATTCAGTCAATCGCTCATCAAATGCGGTCTTCACGAAGACCGAACTTTAAACAGGTTGTTTCATTCGGTTGCAGACTCAAGAGAGCGCCAGAGTGAAGCTTGGTACGGAGATACTTGCGAAAAGTGTGCGAAATCTCTGCATATTATTTCGTCAATAGCAAGTGCGAAATAAGGCGCTCATCTCTAGTTGCTTTGTTTTCAAATTTAACTTGGCGGGAAAATTTTAACTAATGATGCAATATTTGCTACAATAGCTTTATGTGATTTGTAAGAAACGGTAGTGAAGGCTTCTAGGTGTTCAGGGTCCTTACTTGCAGTAAAGATCCAAGTGGAGCCAGATGTAAAACGTAAATAAATCGCAAATAAATAAATCGTTTGTAGGTTCATCGTGACCTTTAATTGTAATTTTTCAATAATTTGCTCTAATAGGCAATTGGTGCTTCTTGGACACGACTAGGGAAAGGGCAGAATCGACTGTTTTGGCCATGGTATCTCGATGTTATGTATTTATAATGCAACGGCATATTATTGGAAGATGTTGACACGACTTGCGGCGACAAAGAAGTCCCCAGTCTGACCATTGAAAAGTATCATCCGTTCGAAATACGGAACCGCCGTCGTCCACAATTAAATCCTCTTGTGCTGGGCCAAGATCCTCATCATCAGCCCTCTCGAATGAGGAGCTAATGTTCTTGAAAAGAGAATCAGCACTTATTTGTTTATATGCATGGCATACGCACACATTCCTTGTGCCGACAAGTTGGTCAAAAACGACATGAGTGGATCTAACTGCCACTTCACATCGCAGCCTCCTTGAGTTGCGATGGATACTACACCACCGCTTTCACTCTTACACACACTTTCACTTAGGACGCCGCCAGCGAACGGTGGCGCTGTCCTTTAATGAAGCCCAAGCCGCGTTGCAATGATCTCCTAGCAAAAACAATCAATCGCTATCATAATGCTTTTCATGGATGAGCTAGGGCCATTTTCTCCTCCAATGAAAAGATGTTCAGCCTTTTTAATGTTTTTGTATAGTTCTCCTACTCATTTTAAAACTTCGCGCCAAAACACTTGTATGTACAAATATGGTGCCTACCGCCATGAGTACGAAAAATATGTTTTACATATATTTCACACCTACGAAATCATCTCTCATTGCGTGACTATCGGGTGACTATCGCGTGACACATTTACGTCGGGTGGCAACGCTCTGTTATCGATATGACAATTTCGCGCGTGAACTCCATACCAACTCACGAAACAGCAACGTGCGAAATCCGTGCGAAATCATTTTTTTTATATGGACTTTTTCATTTCGTGGGCATTTCGCGGGTATCTCCATACCAAGCTTTAAGCATAAACAGAAGCGAGTCAGCGTGTGAGAGAAAGAGAAAAGACATATAGTTTTTCGCACACATTCATATAGTTGTTGTTGTATGCTTACACAACGATGCATACATACAAAAAGACCTTTTGAATGCGTGAATTTTGACAAAGGGGCCCGAGCAAGACTTGACAGAAAAATTTAAAAATAAATGTGTTTCTCTCCTCTCACAACCAAAGAGAGGCAGAGAGCGTAGTTGTCGGTTTGGTCGGTACCTTTATTGTATGTGATCGCGCGAAAGCGGTCGTCTTCTGACACAGGCAAACGGGGGACCGTTTTATGCGACCTCTGGTTTTGGGTGAAAAAGGATTATATTCATGGGAATTGTTGAAAGAAGCTTTGTCCATGAATATTTTTATCGCATGAAAGATATTGCTTCGCGTGGAAAAGTAGAGACGACGCTCTCATGCAATATGTCATCGACGGTATCGACGCATTATCGATAAACAAAACAGTGTTGTACGGTGCGCGAAACTTGAGTGAATTCAATCTAAAATTAAAAGATTACACAGGCCAACAAAATGACCACTTTTTGTGAGGTCCAGCCCTATTTGTATTAAATTCTTATCCCGTTTTGTGCACTGATTCCAAAACTGGTCTCGATTTTTCTCCATCAGCTCTTGTTTTCTAGATATCGCGGAAAACGCATTTTGCTGTTATTTTGGCTTTTAAAAAATTATGGAGGTTACAGCGAGCAACAACATCTGTATTTATGAGCTCTATGCGACAGTATACATACTATGGTCGCCTAAAAAATCATTGCATCATCAGCAAACCCAAAAGCGCCTAAATTGGCCTTTTGAAGAGGAAAATTTTATCAAATTAAAGCAAATTTTGAAACTTAATCGCCGTATACCAGCCACTTGGGGTGCTTGCATTTTTTAATTAAAACCACTTTATCATGCAGCCCAATGGTTCTTCTAATTTCACAAATTTTTTTGCATATAAATCTTATCGATGGACAAAGTTACAGGCGGTTAATCCCGAAAAAATGAATTACTAGATTGATACATAACGAAAGGCAAAGCTAACTTCGTCTGTACCGAAGTTTTGATACACTTGAAATCAGGGACCGTAATTTTTATAATTTTTTTATAAAAATTACAAAATAAGAGTTATTTTGAAATTTTTTTTGAAAAAATTATTTTAATTTATATTTTTTTAATTTTATATAAAATTTTTTTTGAAAAAATTATTTTAAATTCTTAAAATAAAATTTAATTTAATTTTAATTTTTATTTTTAATTTTAAAATAAAAATTATAAACAATTTAATTTTATTCATAAAAATTAAAAAAAAATTATTTGACAATTTTATTATAAAATTAAAATAAAAATAACATTATAACTTTAATTAACCAATAAAAATTCTCAAATAAATTTTTACCCAAACGTCCCATTTCGAAAATTTGTAACAAATGTATAAACATTTCTCGCTATGTATGTATGCCAAAGGAAAAAAATAATTGGGGTATTTCACAGATGTAAATGCATGTGTAATCAAATTTGGGCTGGACATTAATAATATGTATAACTGCCTAGGTCTCGACCCACCCCTGGCGACAAAGTGTAAATGGGGGAAAAGAACAGGCGTCGAAGAGAAATGGAAGCAAACAACCCAAAAAAAATGGTGGAACAACATTTCAAGTGGTTGAGCTGGTTCACCATGCTTGGACCATGATCGTTTTCGATCAACGTTATTGTAAACAATCCATTTTTCATCCCAGTAATGATTCGCTTTAAAAATGGATGAATCTTCGTGCGTTTAAGAGCAAACAAACGTTGATTCGGTTTGTTAAATGAATTTCTTTCAATTCATGTGGTACCCAAAATAAACTTTTTCACCAGCAACTGTATGTGATAAGAACAGTTTGATTTTGGTATATTTAACTTCTCTCCATCTCACGCCAGTACATGACACCAATTCGATTAATGCTTGATTTGGTATCATCAACTTCATTTGGCCGAGCTGAAAGGGTCATCTTTAAGAAAAATTCAGAACGGAATTTGCGAAACCAATTTTGACACTGTCTTTCTTTTAAGGCTATCACCAACAAATCACGTAACTTTAGCAACCTCTCTGCGCTTTTCCTTTACGGAAAAAAAAGAAAATATGACGAAAATGCTTTTTGTGGACCCAATTAAAGGGCCAAAAAAAATGAAAAAAATTAGCGCACTTTTTCTAAAGAGCAAAAAGCATAAGACAAAGAGAGAATAAAGAAGAATAAAACAAGAAATCTGAACTTGGCCCCAAAAGTAACCTGGGCCAAACCTAGTTGGTTGCAATAACCTTTGGGTGACTTCAGTCAACCAGTCATTATCGACGTTGATAGCCAGCAGTACTGGTGCTAGCGCCCTGTTGTAGAGAAACGAGTTCGAATCCTGTAAGGAATGAGCAATGAACGTAAGGAAGTGCAAAAACTCGCTCCATTTCGCAAACGGATAACTTTGTGGCGAAAATCCGATTTTAAAAAATTGTTCATAGAAAGACCTTTTAATTGAATTATGTAAACAAATTTTCACAAATTAAGGTAATTTATTTGTTTTCAATGATGGCGTCTTTATACTTTCCAGTTATGAATACAGGGTTGTCCATATTCGACGGACCCATCTGGCAACGCCATAACTTTTGACAGAGATGTCAGATCGCTTAATGACATACCGCGTTTGAAGCGTCAGTCCAAGCAGATTTTTACCATGGAACAATACACGCCACGCCAGCGCTCTGAAATAGTTGAAATTTACATTCAACAGAACAAGTCAATTGTGAAAACTCAACGTGCTTTTAAAAAATTTCACATTTTCACATTTCACATTGAATGGGACCGTAAATAAGCAAAATTGCCGTATTTACGCCACTGAAAATCCTCAGGAGATTCAAGAAGTGCCTCTTCATGACGAAAAAGTCACAGTTTGGTGCGGCGTTAGTGCGAAAACGGTCATTGGGCCGTTTTTCTTCCAAAATGAAAATGGCCATGCTGTTACCATCAACCAGGAGCGTTATCGCGACATGATGACCAATTTTGTGATGCCAATTATTCGTCGAAAGCGTATGAGGCAGTTCTGGTTTCAACAAGACGGCGCTCCACCGCACACAAGTCGCATAACAATCGATTTTCTGAAGAAATTGTTTCCGGGCCGTTTGATGTCGAAAAGTGGTGATTTGGACTGGCCACCGCGTTCGCCCGATTTGACGCCGCCTGACTTCTTCTTGTGGGGATATTTGAAGTCAAAGGTTTACGTTAACAAGCCAAGGACCGTAGAAGAGCTCAAGGACAACATTCGTGAAGAAATAGCCGCTATTCCGGCCGAAATGTTGGCGAAATCGATGGAAAATGCTGCAAAAAGGGCACAATACGCCATCAACGCCAGAGGCGGCCATTTGAGAGATATCATATTCAAAAATTGATGTAAACAAATCTACTTGGAACAAATTAAATGATTAAGATTGCCAACCGCCAAATTTTTATTTTTTTCTTTGATTTTTTAAAAAAAACATGGGTCCGTCGAATATGGGCAACCCTGTATTATCTGTTTCAACACAATTATGGAGAGTTTGATCAAAATCGGATGAATATATCGTATAGCTGCCATATAACAAACTGACAGGCATGTTTCATGCTCCAAGGTTATATAAACTTGAACTTCGGTCAAACCCAAGGTTGCTTCCCCCTATTTTTTTTACTATTGTTTTTTGACAGTCACTTGGCCCATTTGAAGCTCAATTCATAAAATTGAATGTTTCTGGAGAGGTAGTTTGATATTAAGCAAATATGAATTTTGTGGCAAATTGTTTTAATCTAGTACTGATTGAATGTTATTGTACATTTGCATGACAATTAATGTAAGGTCTATGTTAGATCAAGTAGTCTTTTAATATTTCCTATACACTTTTTATGTATCAATCTAGTAATCCTGCCATAAAATTTAATTCATTTTTTCGGGATTAACCGCCTGTAACTTTGTCCATCGGCAAGATTTATATGCAAAAAAAATTGCGAAATTAGAAGAACCATTGGGCTACATGATAAAGTGGTTTTAATTAAAATTCAACCACCCTAAATGGCTGGTACACGGCGATTAAGTTTGAAAAATTTGTTATAATTTGATGAAAATTTCCCTTCAAAGGCCAATTTAGGCGCTTTTGGGTTTGCTGATGATGCTCCATTGATTTTTTTAGGCGACCTTAGAATGTATACTGTCGCATAGAGCTCATAAATACAGATATTGTTGCTCGGTGTAACCTCCATAATTTTTTAAAAGCCAAAAAAACAGCAAAATGGTTTTCCGCGATATCTTGAAAACAAGAGCTGATGGAGAAAAACCGAGACCAGTTTTGGAATCAGTGCACAAAACTGAATCAGAATTTTGCCATCAATAAGGCTGGACCAAAATGGCTGTTGGCCAGTGTAATTTTATTTTTATTTTAAAATTAAAAATAAAAATTAAAATTAAATTAAATTATTATTTTAAAAATTAAAAATAATTTTTTTTAAAAAAATTTTATATAAAATTAAAAAATATAAATTAAAAATAATTTTTTTCGATAAAAATTGGATATATAAATTTATGCCATTTTTAAATAGCTGATCCAAAAAAATTTAATTCTGGTGCCTCCCCCGGTCATATAGGTCCTTAAATTAAAATAAATTTTTATAAGTTTTTTTTTTCCCATAACTGTTATTTGCAGTCCCTGCTTGAAATAGCTTGTCTCAACGGTTAGCGACTTCGACCAAACTTCGCAGATCAGCTTAAAAACATTACATATTACCCATGACCGTGCTTGAGAGCAATAATATTGAGAACAAAACAGTTTTTCTTACTAAAAGCATTTTCCGAACGAACATTTGTATGGCAGCTACAATAAGTAGTCATCCGATCCGGTCGGTTCCGAAATATTAGCAGCGTGCAGTAAAAAGAAGACTCTGTGCAAAGTTTCAGCTCGATAGCTCCAAAACTGAGGGACTAGTTCGCGTAGAAACAGACAGACGGACGGACAAAGCTTAATCGACTCAGCTCGTCATGCTGATCAAGAATATATATACTTTATGTGGTCGGAGATGATTCCTTCTATGCGTTGCCAACTTCTGGGCAAAATTATAATACACTTTTCAAGTGTATAAAAAGTGTATAGGAAATATTAAAAGACTACTTGATCTAACATAGACCTTACATTAATTGTCATGCAAATGTACAGTAACATTCAATCAGTACTAGATTAAAACAATTTGCCAAAAAATTCATATTTGCTTAATATCAAACAACCTCTAAAGAAACATTAAATTTTATGAATTGGGCTTCAAATGGGCCAAGTGAGTCCACTTTCAAAAAAAACAATAGTAAAATAAATACACTCATAAAAAATATATTTTCTAGATTTTAGAAATTCGCCATAAAATATTTTTTTTCTTAATTGTAGAAAAATAACTTGTTTATAGAATTTTTTTTTAATTTAGAGAGCATAACCCGTAAATAATATTTTCTAGAATTTAATTTCTTAAATTTAAAAACTAATTTTATTTTCTTAAATTTTAAGGTAATTTTTCTAGATATTTCCTAAATCTTTCTTAAATTTAGGGCAGATTTGCCCGAAATGCCGAAAAGAATGATAAAGATCGGATGAACGGTTTATATGGACGTTGACGTACAATGCGCAGTACGTTCAAGTGGCCCATGCGACACCAAGCCACGGCTTGTTACGCGCGAACCCTAGACAAAATAGTAGCATAAAATAGTAACCGAACCGACCGAGAGGCGGAGACACTAACTTGTGACACGTAATCGCGGAGGAAAAACATAAAGTAATATCAACTACGGGTTAAATATGTTAAAATAGATGTTTTTAAAGCAGGAAGAGAAGCTTCGAGTTGATTGCACGGTAGAGTTTATTGTAATTAGCACAGTAAGAATACGAAACGGTTCATGCAAAGCATAGTTAGTGGTACAACGATTTAGTGATAGGGGTATAAAACAGGGACCGTAATCATTATAAGTGCTATTTTTAAAATCCCAACTTAATGATTATTTATTAATTTTAACTATTTTGCTCATTTCATAATGATTATTTTTGAGTGTTACTAAACACTCGGGTTTTAATGATTATCGTCTGAGCGAAAAAATTTTACTTAAAAAATAATGATTATTTTGTGATTTATATTTTTTCGCTCAAAAATATCACTCAAGATGCTATTACGACCATTTAAAAAGAAACTGGAACAAAATAACCATATATTCTTAGAAAGTGAACCAAGGCGAACCTTTTAAGCCCAAATTTGATAAAAAAAAACTCTTCCTCTAGGAGCGATATTGGTGGACAATGTGGCAGTGGCGATCTGACACCGGGTTTCAATAGATGTCGACGAGATAAGACGAAAATATTATGACCAAGTTTTCCAATATTTGCTTAGTTTTCAAGATATCCGCCCACAAAAGTACAAAATTTCACTTGGCAACAAAAACAACTTTCTGGCCAACCAAAAGGGCACAATAAAAAAATTATTTAATTAACTTTACAAAAGGAAGCTTCTGCAGTGGCACCAAGTCGCTCTACCACTTAGGCTACTTTGGGCCCATTGCGATGCCATATTTATTCCCTGTTAACCCTTTTTAGTACTGAGGGGGGTCCTCGTTACGGAACCATTGGACCAGTGTGGACAGAATAAATTTGAGCAGAGCTGGGATCTCTAGCCCGGATGTCTCCGAGTGGATGAGTAGCAGAGGTTGACCAAGTGTACTGAGTCTCCTTGTACTCAAGGCGGGGCAATGGCACAAAAGGTGTTGTAGCGATTACTTCTATTCTTCGAGTCCGCAACTTCTGCAGAAGTCATGGTAAGTGACGCCTAGGCGTGCTGCGTGTCTGCCAATAAGACAGTGACCCGTGAGGGTCCCCACTAGAAGTGATATGTGGTCCCATCTGTGACGTAAAAGTGTGTTAGTACGTTTTTGATCGAATGCTGGCCACGTAAGCCTCGCTACTGCACAGGAAGAAAGGTTTTTCCACAGATTTGTAGCGAGGCGATGTGTTCCAGCTTTTGTGTGAAGCTTGTATGTCGCGATAGGCATCCCTATCGTTCCCTGAAAGGAGCTCGATAGTGGTAACTATTCTGGCCAGTTTGTCCGCAGACTCATTTCCTTCTATGTTGCGATGACCAGGCACCCATATAAGGTGTATACTGAAATGCCGTGCGATCTCATTCAGAGATGAGCGGCATTCCGTAAATCTATACACACTATACAGGAAGGTGGAGCGATAAGTTAAAATCTAGGTTGGGAGAGAAAACGCCCCCTCCTACTTTTTCGTCGAGCTTAGAGCCATCAGTGTAGATGTTAATGGTGTTAGCTCTGCTGTATCGAAGGTTGTCCCAATCGTTTCGGCTTGGGATATAGACGTCGTAAAAATTTGTCGAACGTCGTTTGTGGATCTCACCTTGGTGGTGTCTTGATGGGGGAAACAACATCATTTATCTTCGAAGCAGCACAAGATAGACTTTGCTGTATAATGAAAGAACACTGACGCAAGTAATCTTGTTGTTGGTATTTCTACACCCAGTAAGTTTACTTCTTTGGAAAGAGTACCCTTGCTGATTGTGAACGTGGCATCATTTTTTACATCAAAGCCTCGTGAGTCTTAAGGACACTCACACCTTTTTGTCAACAAAGAGACCGCCATCTTAAAATTATTTTCTGGCCATAAAGCCACAATAAAAAATTATTTATTTAATTTCACAAAAAGAAGTTGCAGGAGCAGAGTGCACTACTTTGGCCAGCTGGTATAAATATGGGTAGGAAAACTTTTTATCCTCCCAATATTCCATAATATTTTTGTTGGTTTTAATTGGCTTAGGGCTGTAATTGTCTATCTCTCGATAAGCCGCCATTAAGTTTTCATTTTGGTCATCATCCCCTTCTTCTTCACCTGATTCAACCTCGATGGAATTTAGATACTCATTTAGGAGGGTGGAGGTGTTTGCAGCCTCAAGTTCTAGTGCCTCTTGGTTATGTGTTGTTTGAACTTGTAATGGTTGGATCTGGGATGATGTGGATGCCTGCGCAATATCGCTGCTATCAGTAATTAAGGGATTAATCTAAAATAAATAGTAAAAAAATAATTTATTTGCAGATATGTGTATTATAAGTAGGTATTTAATTCAATATTTTCTTACGTTTTGCTCCTTCATATTCAAAATTTGTAATATAAGCTTCTTGAGTTGAGCCCTAGCAACCATCACACTTATTGGGTTTTGCAGTAAAAGTCGTCTTATTCTTGGGTCCAAATATATACTGCAGAGCACCATGACTTCTGCAGAAGTTGCGGACACGAAGAATAGATGTAATCGCTACAACACCTTTTGTGCCATTGCCCCGCCTTGAGTACAAGGAGACTCAGTACACTTGGTCAACCTCTGCTACTCATCCACTCGGAGACATCCGGGCTAGAGATCCCAGCTCTGCTCAAATTTATTCTGTCCACACTGGTCCAATGGTTCCGTAACGAGGACCCCCCTCAGTACTAAAAAGGGTTAACAGGGAATAAATATGGCATCGCAATGGGCCCAAAGTAGCCTAAGTGGTAGAGCGACTTGGTGCCACTGCAGAAGCTTCCTTTTGTAAAGTTAATTAAATAATTTTTTTATTGTGCCCTTTTGGTTGGCCAGAAAGTTGTTTTTGTTGCCAAGTGAAATTTTGTACTTTTGTGTGCGGATATCTTGAAAACTAAGCATAAATTGTAAAACTTGGTCATAATATTTTCGTCTTATCTCGCCGACATCTATTGAAACCCGGTGTCAGATCGCCACTGCCACATTGTCCACCAATATCGCTCCTAGAGGAAGAGTTTTTTTTTTATCAAATTTGGGCTTAAAAGGTTCGCCTTGGTTCACTTTCTAAGAATATATGGTTATTTTGTTCCAGTTTCTTTTTAAATGGTCGTAATAGCATCTTGAGTGATATTTTTGAGCGAAAAAATATAAATCACAAAATAATCATTATTTTTTAAGTAAAATTTTTTCGCTCAGACGATAATCATTAAAACCCGAGTGTTTAATAACACTCAAAAAATAATCATTATTACTGAGTAATTAGTGCAAAAAATCTTGAGACAAAAATCATTGCAGATATGCATTTTAGACGCAAGTAGGACCAAATTGGTATAATTCTTTTATTTGTACGACGATTCTAAGTAGATGATTTTTTATTTTTAAAAATATGAAATAATCATTATTTACAGTCCCTGGTATAAAATTGCGGGTCGGTCTAATAGGAACGTTGAGGTTAATTTGGCCAACCAACTCAGATGAGTCGATTTCACCATTAATCAATCTATGTATAAATATTACACCAAGCATATCTCTACGGTTAATGAGGGAGGGAACGTTAATCAAAAGTAGCCTACTAGAGTATGATGGTAAACAGAACTCTGGATTCCAGTTTAAGTCACGAAGAAGCAAACAATAAAAACTGCTTTTGCACAGATTAATTCTTTCTTGATGGGTCAATATTACGGAGACCACACACAGGGATCCGTACTCGATTATGGGACGGACAAGAGAAATGTACAAAATTTTCGTTGTATATGGATCGTCAAATTCTTTTGACCAGCGCTTAATAAACCCAAGAATACTCCTGGCCTTACAAACAGTAGCCGTTATATGGGAGTCAAATTTAAGTCGGTGATCAAGGATTACACCAAGATCATTTACTTCATTGACTGTATCATTCAAACACTGTAGTGGGACATTATTTATCAAATAAGAACAGAATTGTGGTGAGCTTCTGTAAAATGTCATAACCTTACACTTTGAACTGTTTAGGTTTAACAGATTATCTTTACACCAAGACTGAAATGCATCCAAGTCAGCTTGCAAATTAAAGTAAACATAGTTTCACATCATCGGCGTACATAAGCACATGAGAGTGAGTCAAGACTGACGGGAGATCATTTATGAAGAGTGTAAAAAGCAATGGACCCAAGTGACTACCTTGGGGGTACACCAGAAGGTAACCTGGATTGGTTGGGAATACGAATTACAGAAAAGAACTTTTGTGTTCTAGAACTTAAATAATCAGAGATCCAAATAAGAAGGTTAGTTGGAAACCAATTAAACTAAGTTTGTGAAGCAGCAAGGAGTGATTGACAGAGTCAAAAGCCTCACTAAATCAGTATAAATCACGTCAGTCTGCATATTACATAAGAATCCTTTGATCACTAATGATGTAAGCTCTAATAAGTTAGTTGTAGTGGATCGACGCTTCACAAAGCCGTATTGATAGGGTGAAATAATGGAACTGCATAAATGCTGCAATTGAGATGTCATAATTCTCTCAAAAGCTTTCGGAATTGCAGACAACTTTGAAATACCTCTATAATTCTCAACATCAGACTTATTACCTTTTTTATGGAGAGGAATGATAAAAAGATTCCTTCCATAACATAGGGAAAGTGGATGATAACAGAGACAATTCAAATAATTTATGAATAGTCTTCCAAAGTGCATCAGCGCAAAAACCTAAGTACACAACCAGGTACTCCGTCGGGTCCAGGCATAGACAGGTTTTACAGAGTTAAAATCACAAAGGAGTGAGCTTTCAGTTATAACAGGGCTAAAAATACAATTAGACTTATTCAGCCGATAAGGGTATGGTTGATTAGCAGAAAAGCTTGTGGACGAGTAGGTTGACGTAAAAACAAATAAGATCGTGCTATAGCCTGATCGGTGTTCGCTTTCATATTACCATAACGCACAGAAGAGGGGATAGTGGAAGATTTTCGTTTAGAATTAACAAACGAATAAAACTGCTTAGGATTTTGCGAGAATTGCAGCCTGCAACGGTTAAGATAGTCTTTATAACATTGTGCATTAAGCACATTGAATCTAGAACGAACATCAACATATTTAGAAAAATCAAATGATTTTTTCGAAATCTTATACTTTTGAAATACCTTGACTTCTTGTTTTTAAATTATTTAGTTCTCTTGTGGAACCAAGGCTGCCTATCTGAACAGCGAGGGAGCTCAAGTGGAACCCAAACATCAAAAGCGAATACAAGGTTTCACAAAAAAGTTTTATGGCGACATCAATATCTGTACAATTGTACAATTGAGACCAATCGGTTTTAAAAATTAAATCTGCTTTTGAAAACAGCGTGTTTTAGAAATTCCGAAGCAGGCGATAGTAAGTTCAACTGTAGGATGAAAGGGGGTCCCAGGAAAACCAATGGGTCGATTCTAGATGCAACATTGCCGGGAGGATCCAACAGAAAGATTAAATCAAGAGCTCTGTTTGTCGAGTTCCGAATAGGAGTTAATTGTGACAACGACAACGGTTCTCAAGTTATAAGCAAACAAGTAAGACCGTTGCAGTCGAGTAGCCCGACTTCAATATACCCTGTACAATTGACAACGAGCGTAAGTTAAAGTCGGCTCTAACCGACTTCGATAAACCCGTTAGTCATTAGTCAAAAAACATGATAAATAGTGCTCCTGCGTTCCTTAGGGTGACCATCCGAAAAGTATGCAACATTTTTATTAGGGTGGGTGGGGTGGTGGCGGGGGCTTGGTTCGCTTTTTTGCTCATAACTTCTGAACCGTTCATCCGATTTTTATCATTTCTTCGGCAAAACGATTTATTTTGCTAATTACTAACTATCTCTAGAAAGTGCGAATCGTCTATCTTCAAAACTGTGGGAGATATAACGTTTTTTCCAAATTGCGGGGGCGGAAGGGGCGTGGCCAAAATTTGAAACAAACTTGATCTGCGTACAGATAAAAAGAAGCATTTGTCCCATACATGTCAAACCTCTATCTCTTACCATCTCTGAGATCGACGCGTTCATACAGACAGACGGACAGACGGACGGACGGACAGACGGACATGGCTAAATCGACTCGGCTATTGATGCTGATCAAGAATATATATACTTTATAGGGTCGGAGATGTTTCCTTCTCCCTGTTACATACATTTGCACAACATCATGATCCCCTTTTACCTATTTTTAATGGGTACAGGGTATAAAAAGTGAACCAAGCCCACCCCGCTAACACCCTAAAAAAATGTTGCATACTTTTTGGATGGTCACATGTTTGAATGTAATGTTTGGATGGAACGCGGGAACACTGTTAAACATGTTTTTTCATGAGTAACGGGTACATCGAAGTCGGTTAGAGCCGACTTTAACTTACGCTCTCGTTTAGAAGTGACATAGTGAGTGTAAAATGTCTGAGTTGAACATTTTAAAGGAGCTAAAGGGTGAAGTTTTGGAGCCTGTTTTCGTGGTAAGTACTCAACCTAACAATTATATAAATAAACAACATTAACAAAGATTTAATTATCTTGTCAAAATATTTTATTTATTATTGCAGAACTAAATTTTTCATTGGAGTCCTTGAAGGCTTTGACGTTGGGAGCAGCTCCGTACTTTAATTCCCAAGGAGCTGACTGGGCCCGCAGTTATATTTTTTCAAATTTGCAAGATTGGCAAAAATCGGTAAGTAAACACAAGTGGCCGGCCAACGTGAAAATCCATTGTGGCTATCCACAAAAATTGGTACTCTTCAATTGGCCAGGACTTTACATTTTTTAGTATCCAGTGGCTTTCCCAGAGACAAGTGTACATATGTCAAGATAAATTTTTAGCCTCAAATTCATTTCAATTCTACATACATATGTAAGTGTGCTGTTTTTGTGTGCATGTGTTCGACCGACTTCGGTTGTTTGAACTCGATCGTCAAATTATGTCTTCGGTCAACGTCTGTCTGTCGCCATCGTTTTAGCAGCGGCGTCGATACACAGACACCATACGAGCGTACACTGCTCTCTTTGCAATCACAAACATGTGCTCTCGCGTGTCTGAACGCACACATGCAAAGGAAAAATAAGCATGTGTTTTTAGACACTGTACAACGGTCCTTAAAGTCGATTTTTTTGGCATAAAGTGCAAAAAAAAGTTGCGATTTGTGGAAAAATTGATTTTTTTAAAAGAGTATATCCCAGCGGTCATAGAATCAAAAAATTTTGTTATGAAATGCAGTCCTAAAAATTTTGCGAAGCCCTGAAAGTCAGCCATTCATTTAACTCCGCACGTGGTTTTGTTGTGGAAAATTTGTCTAAGTTTATTGCCTTCAAAATAAACGAAAATTGATTAAAACCATTGAAGTAAACTATGGAAAATAATGTACAGGTATGTTTAATGCAATTTCGATTCAGTTTGTTCTATATATGTGCTTTGTCCTCTCTTTTATGTGTATTTGTTGTGTTGTTTTAGGCGAGCTTTAACCTCTAAATAATTCTGTTTCGTGGAGTAAAGTTTGTGGATTGTCGTAACTGTTAATGCAATATTGTTCATTAAAGTGTCCTCTTTACGATAGTCTAATTGGTTTTATCACAAATTTTCACAAACCCGCGAAATCACGATTTTTTTCAGACCACTTGAGTTTGAGCATTAAGTATTGATTAAAGAACGCATGCACGAAAAAGTAGTTGTCAGAATAATATGCACGACTTTTCATTGAGTTATGGACTCTCGCGATCCACTGATCTCTAGTTTTGTTTAAAAAAAGAAAGGCACAAAACAAAAAGATACCTCTTCCGACTTCCCTGTTGTACATTAAGTAGTAGTATGGACCCTCATTGTGATGAAGATAATACTGTTGATAATTGATTCGGATAGATCCGATATTGAGAATAAATACTGTTTAAATTTAGATTCTGAATTTAATGATTTAAAATATATACCTAATTAAAGTTGTGTTTAAAGATTAGCCTCTGTAAATATTGCATTTATTACATCATCAAAACCTGCTAGATTCATGCTAGTCGGCCCCATCGGTTATATGGCAGCCATTTATAAAAATAGTCTAAGTTGAACAAAATTGGTTAGGATACCTCGAGAGCCTAAAATACGTGTATAAACTGAATTACAGCTCAATAGTTTAAGAAAAAACAACAAAGTTAGTGAAAATCGGCCAGATCATTTATATGGCAGCTATATGAAATAATAGTCCAAATTGAACCAAATTGTAGGGATACCTTGGGAGCCTAAAATACGTGTATAAACTGAATTAAAAAACAACAAAGTTAGTGAAAATCGGCCAGATCTTTTATATGGCAGCTATATAAAATAATGGTCTAAGGTGAACGAATATTTGTAATGTCAGCTTTTGGGGCCCGAAATATGAGTATAAGCCAATTCGTGCAGAAATCTTTATAATCAGACTTTATGCCAAAAAAATCGACTTTGGGACCATTGTGCACTGGAGTGTCGCGTCGCGCGCCTATTTTTTATACACTTGAAAAGTGTATTATAATTTTGCCCAGAAGTGTGCAACGCATAGAAGGAATCATCTCCGACCACATAAAGTATATATTCTTGATCAGCATGACGAGCTGAGTCGATTAAGCTTTGTCCGTCCGTCTGTCTGTTTTTTACGCGAACTAGTCCCTCAGTTTTGGAGCTATCGAGCTGAAACTTTGCACAGAGTCTTCTTTTTACTGCACGCAGCTAATATGTCGGAACCGATCGGATCGGATGACTACTTCTTGTAGCTGCCATACAAATGTTCGTTCGGAAAATGAATTTTTGTAAGAAAAACTGGGTTGTTCTCATATTACTGCTCTCAAACACGGTCATGGGTAATATGTAATGTTTTTATTCGACTGCGAGTTTTTTTAACCGTTGAGACAAGCTATTTCAAGTGTATCAAAACTTCGGTACAGACGAAGTTAGCTTTTGCCTTTCTCGTTCTGTGTGTATTTGCTTTTGCCACAAATATTTTTGTAGCTTATGGCCGCTCTCTCAAAGCGCTCGTCTTTACCGCTGCCCATTGTGCGGAGCTGTTACTTGATGCAAAAGATAGTGACCATGGTACAACCAATAAGGTGGCTTTGCTGGCTGCGGCCACATCGGCTCGGGCCACATAATGTTAGTATGCGGTAGACATTTGTCACGAAAGGTTGTACCTGGGCAAAATTTAGACTTCTTTCTTACGTAGTGCCCAAAAATTAGTGCCCAAAGATACTTCAAAGTTCCATAGGAATCCTTTTAGGAGACTTTAATTCCCTGAACCCTTGTATAAAGAGAACAGCTGTCCAAAAATATCTAGAGAGGTAAATGAGCGACACTACGATTTTCTGACAGTTTTTCTCTGTTCTGCGCATCTGAATTGGTGTTTTTTAAGCGATCTCGTAGCATGGAGCAAAGAATACTAGAGAGCAAGGTTGCTCAGTCGACACCGCTTTTGTCAGAAAATTGTCAGCTGTTCGCTCTCATTTACGCTCTCTAGATACTTTTTGGTCAGCTGTTCGCTCTCTCTGGATACATTTGGATTATGGTCGTCTCCCTCTAACCACAGTGATTTCCTACTGGCACTTTGAAGTATCTTTTTGGGCACTATAAGTATCTGGTTGGGCACTATCGTTTAGCACCAGCAAAATTGAGAGGCAGCGGAAACGTTCTCTCTAATATTCTTTGCTCCATGCTCGTAGTTGTGTTGTTGTTGTCGCTTCACAAAAAAAATGTATTTATATTTAATAAATGCTTGCACTTGTTTATTCTTTTGTTGTTGCTTAATGCACATTTGGGGGTGGGTTTTTAGAGTGAATTGATATCGTTTTTGGTTTGATGTTGCTGCGTTGCAAAAAAAAATGTGTTCAAATTTAGTGCAGAGTGCAGTGCCATGTTGTTGTGTTCTTGGAAATAAATATTCTATGCACTGCCTGCACTTGTCGTTTTGTTGTTATTATTGTTGTTTCATCACAACAGAAAATGTGTACATACTTACGTATGTAGATACATTTTTTAATGCACACCCATACACACATATTTAATTTGTGTGCATGGGCTCCGTTGATTCTCGCTCTCACCTTCCCTCTCTTTCGCACTCTCAGCAAAGCGCTTGGGCCACATTTTTCAGCTGAATGCCGTACCTTGTGTAGTTGTACCATGGTAGTGACATTCTCTTGTAATTTTTTGTGCTCCCAAAATGATTTAAAAAGCCCAGCGGCGCAAATGCCCATTACAAGTTCGATGTTCTCTTTAACACTTTGAAGGCTGGCAGCCTTCAAGTATCGGTTACTACTCTGTATACATTTACGTAAGCTTGGCCGTTTTCGTTGGCATACTGTATTCAAAGCTGAGTTCCTTGTAATCGAAAAAGTGGGCGTATAACAGAAAACACTTCGGCTTTAGATTACAACTCAATGTACCGTTTAAGAAAATGTTGGCGAGGAAGTATGCGTTCAGTTCACAAGACGATACACCATTTTTAAATTCGTGTGTGGACTTGTGGACTAGCTGCGCGCGCGTCCACACACTTGGGGTATGAAGTTGTAAAATATATACTTTACAAACTTTGACACTGTCTAGTACTATGTGTATCGGGTTGTAATGGGAATAAAAATTAATAAACTTAAAAAAAAATGTTGTATGAGAAGAAGAGGGGAATTGAACTCGGGACCTCCAACACAGAAGCACATGGATGACGGCGCTTTAGCTCGCTTGACTATTGGGTATATGGATAAACTGGCGACAAAATCATAATTAAGACTGTAAGCATTTGGCACTTTGCCGACCGACGTGCCTTTTTTGAAAAGTCAATTGACACAAACACGACTCAACTGTTATATACACACGAGCAACAACTCGACCCCGAAGTTAAACTTACAAAAATCTGTACACACAACTGAAACGAAACGGAGCGAGAAAATTCCCATTACGTGGGCACCGACTACGATGCATATTGTGGATCAGCCTCATTCACCTCTGCGCCGCTGGGAGGGGTGGTTTTTTGCCGCACTACTCTCTTTGTTGTATTTGTTGCAGTATGTTTGAGTGTATTTGAATTCGCTTGCTACGCGACAAAAAATTCTGTACCTTCTGGAATTTTCTTGTTTTTTACGCATCTTTGTGAGTTGCAAAAAGCAATGAAATATTAGTTAATTACATCCTATTCTATTATATTAAAAATATATATTAGTGCATTAGTTGTTTGATGGTTCTTGGACTCCAGAATCTTAACTGTTACGATGTCTCTACCCATTGCCAATGCAGCAGCGCTGGCGCATTGCTCTCTCTTTCTCGCATAGACATTCTGTGACAATTTTTGTGTGCGCAAAAGCCGAGCTGTCTCTTCGGTACAGAGTGTAAAAAATGAAAAATTACGATTGGCTTTTAATTTTAAATCTGTGTAATTACAACGCATTTTTTGTTGACTACTTTGAAACTCCAATTCATAAATCAAATACGAAAAATTGTTTATGTAAAGTATGTAAAGAAAGTGTTTTGACATGGGGAAAAAAACTCGCATTTTTCATTATATTGCAAAAAAAGGGGTTTCTAAAAATGGTCAAACTTAGTTCTTATTTTATCTGATTCTTTATCGTTCTTAGAACGAGTATGCAAAAAAAAGTAGCCAAGTCCATCTAGTTTTAGAATTAAAAAAAAAAAAAAATATTAAATGACTCATTTCTTCAAAATTTTAAGTTGTGGAAACATGTTTAATGTCCCAGAATTTCAAGAATGAACCCTAATTGATTTTTTTTCTATATTTTAATAGATTAAATCACAGAGCACGTCAGTCAACAATAGCGAGGTGAGGTGTCAGTACATTATATTTACTATAAACTTTGCTTAAGTGACTTTTTTACAGGTTGACCTAGCGCAAATATTATTGAGCAGCCAAAAAGGCAAGCTGATTTTTAATTGTTTCAAGGGAACAGAAAAGGCTTACTGCAAAATCACGAAAGTTGCTGAGCCAAATAATTGCTGAACATTTGGTTTTGAATAATATTCTCTTAAATATTGCAGGTGAAATATCGGAATTGTTCGATTCGGAAATTAAGGTATTTATTTTTATTTGGACATTCCTAATGAAATTGAATAACTCCCATACATATAATTTTATACATATATACACTTTTTGAAAATGCAAGGCAAAAGCCAGGTGGGCTTATATAGCAACTTTTTATAATTTGAAAGCGAAATATCAAAAGGACCAGTTGAGCGATGTGGGCGAGACTTCGGCGCAAGTTGAAGCACAAGAAAACGCAAGTCCTAACCCAGTTTCGACGAAGTTAATTATCATGAGTTCAGGAAATATCTTAAAATGTAAATTATTTTGAATTTAAATGTAACTGACTATTCTATGAAATATTTGTGCAACACTTTAAACAACACTGTAAGACAAATGGTGATATATCGATATATGGTAAATGCATATCGATATATCAAGCATCAGTCAATTTTGCGCCAAGACAGAGGAAACAACTTTATGTGAATAATAATAATTAAAATACATATAAATTAAATCTAAATAAAGACCACTGGCTATAAATCAGGTGTGGGGTATAAACCAAAAATTTTGTGCAAAGTTGGTGATGAAGTACTGCGAAATTATACAAAAAACTAAAAGTGAACTGATCGCCATATTGGAGAAGGAAAAAGTGCAACTTGATCAAAACGCCACAATTTCTCAACTGCGTATTGCTGTTAATTCCGTGATGAAATCGAATAAAAAAATGGAAAAGAAACTAGATGAGGTGTCCAAAGAAAATCTGCAACTGGTGGAAAACCTATCCAATACCTTGGCCGAGACGCCGAAGTCTGAAAAGTTGATGGCGCCAGCCGGCGACGATGTCGACGCGCTTGGGTTAGGCGAATTAGAGAGAGATGACTATAGTGATGTGGCGGCAGGCGGCTGGGCAGAAGATGGCATTTCGCAGAATGATGAAATTGAAGAGAATACAAAACAATCAGGCATACAGACGACGCCAGCCATAAACATGCAGCAACAAGACCAACGTCGTGATGAAATACCTGGAGCAATGGATATGGAGGAAGAAATGCGATATTTAGCACAACTAGAAGAACTGTATGCAGCCCGTAAACGAGTGTCCGACTTAAAAAACATAGTCGAAAAATCAGAAGGCAAACCGACTGTGGCGACTGTAGTGGAGCACGATGGTATCGACATAAAATACCTGGATACCCTAGTTCAGCATTTTTCTGGTGATGACGGCTACCCTGTGTCTCGTTGGCTAAACGATTTTGAGGATGTGATGAAAGCATATGAGGTGCCCGACCCAAGACGATGGATTTTTGCCAAGCGATTGCTAACAGGATCAGCAAAAATTCATATGATCCACGCTGCGCCATTAACCTGGAAAGATCTGCGAGCGGAATTGCTTGACGTTTTTGAGCAAAAGGTGACAACTTGGGATGTGGCTAAACAATTAGAAGCCAGAAAAATTTCTAAAGGAGAAACGGCACTGCAATACTATATTGCTATGTGTGGCATTGCGCGACAAGCAGATTTGGCAACAGGTGACGTGGTTCGATTCATCGTGGATGGCCTGCAAGACCAAACTGGAGCTGCCATGGCTATGGCCTATTGTGATTCCTTGGGTGAACTGCGCAAGAAAATCATCGTATACGACAAGATGAGAGTAAGCCTAAAAATAGTGGAACGGTGAGTCAACAGCAAGTCAATAGTGCCCCTCGGTGTTATAACTGTCGTCAAGTTGGGCATATGGTGAAAGATTGCGGACGACCTAAGAGACCAGATGGTGCCTGCTTTAGTTGCTGGGCAACTGACCATAAGTACCAGCAGTGTCCCAAACGTAAAGTGATGACTACAATAGCCGCTATACAACACCATGATGCGGCGAATGATAACACTCCTGAAGATTTGGCGGCAATTCAAGTAGTTAACATATGAGTTCCGTCTGGTGAAGAAAGATACATAGGTGTAATAAGTTTATTTGATACAGGTAGTCCAGTAAGTTTCATTCATAAATCATTAATACCAAGCTACATTAAGTTAAGTTCAGAACGAAGTAAATACCATGGATTGGGAGGACAACCTATTCTGGTTTGGGCCAAAATAAAGTGCCTTATTAATTTTGCTGAAAAAACCTATTTAATTTGGCTATATGTGGTGGACGATCACATACTGCCATTACCAGTACTGTTGGGTCGAGATTCACTGAAAGTAATGGAGATTCAGTTGGTGCATAAAAAGAAAATAAATGCAAGTTTTGATTTACCATTAAATTTAAGAAATATTGAAAATATTAACTCAACCTGTGCATCTTTGTTCACCAGTAACCCAGTAATTACTCATAACATAAGTAAGATAAGCAAAAACCAAGATAATAGTAATAAGTTCAGAATGAGAATAATTTTGGTGACTTCTTGGCGTGCGTAGAAGCAAATACTGATGAGGAGATTAATGTAGGATTCGATTTTGGTATAGATCGTGCAGAGGAATGTCGTACATTAGTCAGATTGCACTATGTGAACAAAGAAGGCGATTATAGAGTTAAGCCTAAATATCAGATGACTATCAGGTTAACTGATACAACTCCTTTTCATTGTTCTCCAAGACGATTATCCTACTTCGAGAGAGAAAAAGTAGCAGAAATTATTGAGGATTTGTTAAAAAAGAACATTATACGACCTAGTAAGTCCCCATATGCATCACCTGTGGTCCTGGTGAAGAAAAAGTTAGGAGAAATTCGTATGTGTGTTGATTATCGTGGAATGAATAAGCGTATTGTCAAAGATAATTTTCCTTTACCCCTGATAGAAGATTGCCTAGAGTACTTGGAAGGAAAATGCTGTTTTTCCATAATTGATTTTAAGAGCGGTTTCCATCAAATAGGAGTTGATGAGAATAGTGTACAGTACACTGCATTTGTGACCCCTCAAGGACAATATGAGTATTTGAGAATGCCCTTTGGACTAAAAAATGGTTCTGCAATATTTCAGAGATTCATTTCAGAAGTACTTGCTGACTTTATAAAGAATAAGAGCATAGTAGTGTACATGGACGATATTGTAGTGGCAACTAAGAACGTGGAGGAACATATGGAAATTTTGAGTAAGTTGTTGGACCGTATCAGTGAGCATAACCTAGAGATCAACATGAAGAAATGCGTATTTTTGAAAAGAGACTGTGAGTTCTTGGGTTACAAAGTGGACCAATATGGAATAGTACCCTCTGATTCCCATTTGGAAGCGTTAAAAAATTTTCCGGTGCCTCAATCTATTCAGACACTGCACTCATGCTTGGGTTTTTTTTCGTATTTTCGACGATTTGTGCTATCCTTCGCCCGTATAGCGAGACCCTTAACCGAATTGTTAAAGCAGGGCGGCCCATTCCCACTTAACGAAGAGCAATTACAGGCTTTTAACACCTTAAAAACCGCTTTATCAAACCCACCAGTTTTGGCCATTTTCAACCCGGATAGAGAAACAGAATTGCATACTGATGCTAGTTCGCACGGATTCGGAGCCATATTATTACAAAGGCAGGATGATGGTAGGATGCACCCGGTTTCGTTTTACTCTGGGAAGACAACAGCAGCTGAATCTCGTTACCACAGTTTTGAACTGGAAACCCTAGCGATTGTAAATGCGCTGCGCCGTTTTCGAGTATACTTAGAGCATAGACCTTTCAGAATAGTAACCGATTGTAATTCCTTGGTACAGACGCTTAGTAGAAAAGCAATTAATCCCAAGATAGCAAGATGGTCCTTGGAATTTGAAAATTATGACTTCTCCATTGAACATAGACCTGGTGTTAATATGTCCCATGTTGATGCCTTGAGTAGGCAAACACAGTTATTGGAAATACTTAGAGATGATGAGAAAATACCACTTGAGAACCGTAGAGTTGACCGCGTAGAGAATAATAAAACTGAGCCTTTAGGGAACCGTAGAGCAGAAATATATAGAGTTGAGCCTTCAAAGAACCATAGAGCAGAGCGGATAGATAACCATAGAGCTGTACCATTAGAGAATTATAGAGCAGATCGTAGAGAGAAGCATAGAGCTGAGCCATTAAGGAGCCATAGAGCAGAGTGGACACGAGAGCGTAGAGATGAGTATATAGAAAACCATAGCGCTGAACAGATGGTAGATCTCCGAGTAGAGCATTTAGAGAACAGAAGATTGGGATTTAAGGACAACAATAATATTGGGTACACTGGTAAGCATAGAGATGAGCGGGAAAATAATAATAGAGTTGAGCATACGAATGACATTGAAGTAGAGCATGGAAGTAGCATATATTATGATAGGAACGGTGGTAAAGAGACCCGGGGAGGTTATGATAGTGAGTTGGAAGGAGAAGAATCAAGAAAGTTTGAGTTCTCAGAGAAAACCTTGTTGGAATCATTGCCATTTGTAAGTGTCGTAGGTGCGACTCCTGAAGATATAGATTTGATACTGCAAACTGAGCAAATGCGCGATAAAGAAATAATGAAAATTAGAGAATCATTAGAAAGCGGAAGTGTGATTGACTTTGAGCTAGTGGATGGCGTGGTTTATAAAAAAAATAAAGACGAAACTTTATGTTTATATGCACCTGTCGGTATAGAAGAGCAATTGATAAGGTTATCCCATGAAAAATTAGGTCATTTAGCGGCTGATAAGTGTGTGAATGACTTAAAAAAGACTTATTGGTTTCCTGCTATGAGGAGCAAAGTAGAGAAATTTGTAAAAAACTGTTTGCCATGCATACTACATTCAGTACCTAAAACAATCCACAATCGAACGCTCCATAGTATTCCCAAGCCTTGTATACCGTTTCATACCCTCCATATAGATCACTTAGGTCCTTTGCCAAGTCTAAATTCCAAAAGAAAACACCTACTTGTAATAATTGATGCGTTTACGAAGTTCGTTAAGCTTTTCCCTGTTAACAGTACTAGTACCCGTGAAGCTAACGATGCATTGAGTAAATATTTTGAATTTTACAGTCGACCTAGGAGAATAATATCTGACCGTGGCACGTGTCTTACATCCTTAGAGTTTACTACCTTCCTGCAAGATCGTGATATAGAGCATATTAAAGTAGCTACAGGAGCACCGCAGGCAAACGGTCAAGTTGAGCGAGTTAATCGTGTGCTTACCCCTATGTTAGGAAAATTGTCAGAGCCTTTGAGACAAGCAGATTGGTATAAATTGATGAACAAAGTTGAGTTTGCTATCAACAATTCCATCCATAGTAGTACGCAAGAGACCCCTAGCATGCTTTTATTCGGAGTAACTCAGAAAGGACCTGTTATAGACGAACTGTCAGAATACCTTGAGAATAAACTGAACGTAAAGTCTAGAGATTTGGGAACAATGCGTAAGCAAGCTGATGTTAACATAGTATGTTCACAGGCAAGAAATGAGCAATTGTATGCGAAAAAGCATAGAGCTCCTATAGTGTTTCAAGTAGGTGATTATGTAGCTATCTGTCACGTAGATACCACGCATGGAATTAATAAGAAGTTTGCACCAAAGCCCTACAAAGTCAATCGTGTGTTTGACAATGACAGATATGATGTAGTCGACATTGACGGTTGTCAGCTTACACAGCTACCTTTTCGTAGTGTTTTAGAACCTGCACGACTTAAGCACTGGATGAGTAATGTAAACGATACTGTAGCTATGTGTTCGTAGATCGTGGTCGATCTATAGTCAGGTCGGCCGAATGTAAAATGTAAATTATTTTGAATTTAAATGTAACTGACTATTCTATGAAATATTTGTGCAACACTTTAAACAACACTGTAAGACAAATGGTGATATATCGATATATGGTAAATGCGTATCGATATATCAAGCATCAGTCAATTTTGCGCCAAGACAGAGGAAACAACTTTATGTGAATAATAATAATTAAAATACATATAAATTAAATCTAAATAAAGACCATTCTTTGTCCTTCATTTGAAATATCCTGATGAATGTTGCTAGTTTGGACATTTATTCTAAAATATTTTTATGACATTCATTTGGAAACTGATGTCAAGAACAGAAGCCTTCTGAACTTATAAAATGACTTTGAGCGCTGAGAAGTGACTCTTTAGTTTAAGCATCTGAATAACTTGAATTAATGACTGGCATCCTTTTTTTTTTTATTTTTATTCATAAATGACTTGAGCGCTGAGAAGTGACTTTTTAGGTTTAAGCATCTGAATAACTTTAATTAAATTGAACTCGGCATCCTTTATTTGATTCATAAATGACTGAGTGCTGAGAAGGACTTTTAGTTTGGGTTATCTGAATAACTTTAATTAAATTGAATTCGGCATCCTTTTTATACACTTGAAAAGTGTATTATAATTTGCCCAGAAGTGTGCAATTTGTATAGAAGGAATCATCTCCGACCACATAAAAGTATATATATTCTTGATCAGCATGACGAGCTGGAGTCGATTGCTTTTGTCCGTCCGTCTGGGTCTGGTTGTTTTCACACCTTGGAGCTTATCGAGCTGAAACTCGCATTATTTTTTTTACTTGCACGCTGCTAATATGTCGGAACCGACCGGATCGGATAACTACTTGTAGCTGCCATACAAATGTTCGGACGGAAATGGATTTTAGTGAGAAACTGTTTTGCTCTCAATATGTAACTGCTCTCAATGGTCATGGGTATATATGTAATGTTTTTAAGCTTAATCTGCGAAGTTTGGTCGAAGTCGCTAACCGTTGAGACAAGCATTTGCGTATCAAAACTTCGGTACAGACGAAGTTAGCTTTGCCTTTCTCGTTTATTTTATATGGGTTTTTGCGACCTGTTTTTTGTCAAACATTTTATATCTGGCTGGCTTGAGGTCGGTGGAGAGTTACAATTCAATGTAATCAACACAAATCAATAGAGATTAATTACAACAACTTGGAATAGCAATTGGTATGTCCGTACAACGATCGCTGTTTCGAAGATAACCACATCTTCTCATCAGCGGACTCTTGTATTGCATATTCACATTCAAACGACCACTTAGACTCAGGTTTGATTGTGATGTCAGCGAATAACGTTTTGGGGATTCCAATTTATCCACTTCACACCCTGAACTTCTGCAATGGTTTTTATGAACGTGTTGCTTTTTGCTTACCAATTTGATGTAATTAATTTCTTTTTGCTTATGAGCTCTGCAAGGTGGCTGGGCAATCTGCCCAATGATCCTCCATAGCAGAGTCACGGCGTTGTAAATACACAGGGTATTTGTTTTGCTTGTTTTTCAATAGGGAAACCGTTTTTTCGGTTTTTATTGTAAACATTATGGCGTGCCGTCCATTATTTCATATTTATATGGGTTTTTGCGACCTGTTTTTTGTCAAACATTTTATATCTGGCTGGCTTGAGGTCGGTGGAGAGTTACAATTCAATGTAATCAACACAAATCAATAGAGATTAATTACAACAACTTGGAATAGCAATTGGTATGTCCGTACAACGATCGCTGTTTCGAAGATAACCACATCTTCTCATCAGCGGACTCTTGTATTGCATATTCACATTCAAACGACCACTTAGACTCAGGTTTGATTGTGATGTCAGCGAATAACGTTTTGGGGATTCCAATTTATCCACTTCACACCCTGAACTTCTGCAATGGTTTTTATGAACGTGTTGCTTTTTGCTTACCAATTTGATGTAATTAATTTCTTTTTGCTTATGAGCTCTGCAAGGTGGCTGGGCAATCTGCCCAATGATCCTCCATAGCAGAGTCACGGCGTTGTAAATACACAGGGTATTTGTTTTGCTTGTTTTTCAATAGGGAAACCGTTTTTTCGGTTTTTATTGTAAACATTATGGCGTGCCGTCCATTATTTCATATTTATATGGGTTTTTGCGACCTGTTTTTTGTCAAACATTTTATATCTGGCTGGCTTGAGGTCGGTGGAGAGTTACAATTCAATGTAATCAACACAAATCAATAGAGATTAATTACAACAACTTGGAATAGCAATTGGTATGTCCGTACAACGATCGCTGTTTCGAAGATAACCACATCTTCTCATCAGCGGACTCTTGTATTGCATATTCACATTCAAACGACCACTTAGACTCAGGTTTGATTGTGATGTCAGCGAATAACGTTTTGGGGATTCCAATTTATCCAAATCACACCCTGAACTTCTGCAATGGTTTTTATGAACGTGTTGCTTTTGCTTACCAATTTGATGTAATTAATTTCTTTTTGCTTATGAGCTCTGCAAGGTGGCTGGGCAATCTGCCCAATGATCCTCCATAGCAGAGTCACGGCGTTGTAAATACACAGGGTATTTGTTTTGCTTGTTTTTCAATAGGGAAACCGTTTTTTCGGTTTTTATTGTAAACATTATGGCGTGCCGTCCATTATTTCATATTTATATGGGTTTTTGCGACCTGTTTTTTGTCAAACATTTGTATATCTGGCTGGCTTGAGGTCGGTGGAGAGTTACAATTCAATGTAATCAACACAAATCAATAGAGATTAATTACAACAACTTGGAATAGCAATTGGTATGTCCGTACAACGATCGCTGTTTTGATTCAATTCATGATTCAAATTAATTGTAATGAGTCTTTATTTGAAAATGCTGCACTATTTACTTTAGGTGTAAGCTCAAGGTTAAAATTGCCTCGAAATGAAGTGTACCACATTCAAGGCCAAATTGCAAATCACATAACTTCGCCAATTCACGATGAACTACTTAAAATAATTGATCAATTAAAGTCTTCCCAAGATTTAAGTAATGCTAATAAAATCTTGGAAATTCTTCTGTTTTGCAAGAACCCATTTAAAAATGTAAAAATGAATACAAATTTATACAAAATCTAAAAATATTGAATCTTTATAAAGAGCCCCATATAATAACAATTAATGAAGAAGTATCTGCAATAAGACAGAAAAACAGAATGACTTTAGATTCAAAAAAGTCAAAAGGGGCCATTTTACCTATAAAATTTCATCTTCGCAAATTTTTTGAGCTGCCAAACATTTTTAGTTCCTTTCTAAACAGGATTCAACATTTACAAATAAAAACTAATGTAACCAATTTTATAAAGGACTCTTATGGATGAAAATTATACTTGCACATAAATATAGTGATAAAATTGTAATTCCGTATCATATTTATGTTGACGACTTCGAAATTAACAATCCCTCAGGACCCCATCGAGCTCCTCTATTAGGCGTGTATCTGTCTTTTCCGTCTTCACCTATTGAGTTCAATCAAATTTTTTGTGCTGCTCTATTGAAGTCTGCAGACATAAAGTCTCTTGGTAATTCGAAGTGCCTTTTTAAATTTGTTGATCTTCTTAAAGATCTAGAAGATAATGGTCTCATTATAAATGTTGATGGAGAGCAACATGTAATTTACTTCGTTTTGGCTCTTATTTTAGGTGATAATTTAGGATTAAATAGTATTTTAGGCTTCACAACGTCCTTTTCATCTAATTTCTTTTGTAGATTCTGTAAAATGTCAAAACATGATACTGCTTTCTGCTCTGACGTTCCAATAGAAAAATTAAGAAATGAAATTAACTACAAAACAGATATGGAAATGGAGGATTTGTCATCTACAGGAATAAAGTCAGATTGCATTTTCAATAAGTTGCAAAGTTTCTCTGCAGTGTCCAACTTTTCAGTTGACATTTTGCATGATGTATTCGAAGGTGTCATAAAGTATGATGTTTGTCATATCATTATGTACTACCTTAATAATAATATTTTTGACCTAGACGTCTTAAATATCAGAAAAACTCATTTTGAATATGGAGAAGCAGAAATAGGAAATTTATGTCCTGATTTTAAATTAAATTTAAACGAAAATTCATTTAAAGCCCCGGGACTTCTGACATTTATTACATTTTTCCCCTTGATGGTAGGAGATTTAATTCCTAGAGATGACAAAGTTTGGCAGTTTGTGAAAAACTTACAAAAGCTAATTGACTACATCACCTTATCAGAATACTCAAAGGAAGATTTGAAAATATTAAAACAAGTAATAATTTCTCATAACAGAGAGTACATTTTGTTGTTTAACGATTCCTTAAAGCCAAAGCACCATTTTTTGACGCACTACTCACGAGTAGTAGAGCAGTCAGGTCCATTAAAGTATTTGTGGACTTTCCCCTTTGAGTCCAAACATAAAAGTCTCAAGGCTTATTGTCAAAATATCACATCACGAAGAAACGTTTTATTATCCCTTTCTGTGAAAATTAATTTTGAGTTTGCTAATAGTATACAAAATTTTAATGTAAAACAAATTGTTCTGAGCAGAACAAAATGTATGGGATCCAGTTCGGTATATTGCGAAGAGCTAACACATTTTTTTCCAAATATTGACAATGTCACGTGCTATTCGTTTATAAAAATAAGAAATGTGTTATACAAAAAGTCATTTCTAGTATACACATTTCAGCCGTTATTTCAATGTTACGAAATTAAGGAGATTGCACTGTTCAATAATGAAATGTTTTTGTTATGTGTTCAAATTAAAACAACTTTTTGCGATCACCTTATGTGTTTTAAAAAAGAATCCTACTTAGACTTAACACTTATCAATTCACAATCCTTAGTAAACCCACCCACACAATTTCACACTTTAAATAACAATAGCTATATTAAACCACGGTTTTATTTTTAAGTTGTTTGTAAACTAAAATAATTAAAATAAAAGATAAATAAAATTTCAAAAGTTTTTTCTTTATTGTAGAAAAATTATCTTGATTCAAGAAATAAACAACCCTAAAATTCTTAGCAATTTGTCCTGATTTTAGAAATGTATTACTATTTTTAAGAAATTATTTTCTAGATATTAGAAATCTTTTTTTTTTAATAAGAAAATATTTTTTAAAAGTAAGAAAAACGATCCATATAGATAAATAAATATTTTCTAAAACTTAGAAAAACTATTTCTATAAATTAGAAGTCCTTTCTTAAATCTAGAAAATGTCTTTCTAAATTTAAGAAAACGTTTTCATGCTTTAAGAATATGTTTTGTTAATTTTAGAAAGAGTTTTCTGATTTTTAGAAAAAATTTTCTTGTTCTTAGAAATCGTTTTCTAAAATTACGAAAGAAGTTATTTGATTTTAGAAAGTGTCTGTCGTATATTTAGAAATTATTTTTCTAGAATATATGGCGAGTCGCCTTTGACCCCTTTTTTAGGGCGAATTTCTAAATTTTAGGGCGATTTGGACTGTTTTTTTTTTGAGTGTAGGGGGAAGCCAACCTTGGGTTCGACCGAAGTTCAAGTTTATATACTATCCAGTTAGTTAAAAGGTCTAATATATTCATCGATACAACTCTCTTGAATTGTGTTGAATCGGTTAATATTCACTAACTGAAAGTATCAAGAAAACAAAAAATAACCATAAATTTGTGAAAATTCGAATTGATAACATAATCTACGTAAAAGTCTTTCTATGACAGACTCACAAATGTTTAATACACAGATAGTAAAATCTTTCCCGCCAGGTATTTGTTCAGAAAATCGTAGCGAAATGGAGCGAGCTTATAGACTCCCGTATTCATTTGGCTCAATTCATAGCAAATTTTATGTTGCTTTAGAGGTTGTTCTAATATTAAGCAAATATGAATTTTGTGGCAAATTGTTTTAATCTAGTACTGATTGAATGTTATTGTACATTTGCATGACAATTAATGTAAGGTCTATGTTAGATCAAGTAGTCTTTTAATATTTCTATACCCTTTTTTTGTATCAATCTAGTAATCCTGCCATAAAATTTAATTCATTTTTTCGGGATTAACCGCCTGTAACTTTGTCCATCAGGAAGATTTAAATGCAACATAATTTGTGAAATTAGAAGAACCATTGGGCTGCATGGTAAAGTGGTTTTAATTAAAATGCCAGCAACCACCCCAAGTGGCTGGTACACGGCGATTATTTTATCTTTAATTTGGATAAAATTTCTCTTCAAAGGTAATTTAGGGCGCTTTTGGTTTGTGTGATGCTCCTTGATTTTTACGATCTTAGTATGATACTGTCGCATAGAGCTCATAAATACGATATTGTTGCTCGGTGTCTCCATAATTTTTTATTTTTTCCGATATCTTGAAAACATGATGGGAAAACCGAGACCACTTTTGAATCAGCACAAAAACTGGATCAGAATTTATCATCAATGAGGCTGAACCAAAATGGCTGTTGGCCAGTGTTATCAAACAATGAGTGCCAAAACGAAGAACTACGACGGTAATATAAAAGAGAAGAAAAATCAAAGTGCACACAATGGGTTAAAGAGTGGCAAAAAGGAAATTGTTTGTTACAATTGTGGTGAAAAGGGACATTTGTCCGGCAGCTGTAAAAAGCAAAGAAAGAGGTAGAAAATGCTTTAAATGTAATGAATTTGGCCACATCTCAAAGAACTGTGCACAAACTGGAAAACAAAGTCAAGAAAGAGAAACCAAACACGAGAGTTATAAAAGCAAAAATGAAATGACAAGCAAAGAAGTTTTAATTCAAAACAAAAAGTATATTGCATTGTTTGATACAGGCAGCAAATTTAATATTTTGCGCGAAGATGTGTACGATGAACTAAAAGTGAATAAATTGAACAAGTGTGGTATCTTTTTGATCGGTTTCGGCCAAGACCGAAACGCCAACAAAATTAAGCCGCTAGGGCAGTGTAAACAAACCGTTTGGATTGACGATAGTGCCTATGAATTAGATTTCTACGTGGTACCAGTGAGTTGTATGGACATAAGAGTGATCATTGGTGAAGAACTTTGTCTATATGAAAATTATGAGTCCAATTTACATAAAATTGATGCGGTGATTAATAATGAAGAACTCGATATAAACGAAGCAATGAGTCAATCTGCAAAGAATGAGGTGCGTGAACTGATATCGAGTTATAAGCCGAACAAATCCAAAACGACGGGTATCGAAATGAACATTGTTTTAACCGACGAATCACCCATACATTCGCGTCCACGACGGTAGGCTTTGCAGAGGCGAACACTGTAGAAGATCAAGTTGAAGAGTGGTTGAAAAATGGTATTATCGAAGAGTCTAGATCGGAATACTGTAGTCAAGTTGTTCCAGTAAAGAAAAACGAGAAAGGCAAAGCTAACTTCGTCTGTAACGAAGTTTTGATACACTTGAAATAGCTTGTCTCAACGGTTAGCGACTTCGACCAAACTTCGCAGATCAGCTTAAAAACATTACATATTACCCATGACCGTGTTTGAGAGCAGTAATATTGAGAACAAAACAGTTTTTCTTACTAAAATCCATTTTCCGAACGAACATTTGTATGGCAGCTACAAGAAGTAGTCATCCGATCCGGTCGGTTCCGACATATTAGCAGCGTGCAGTAAAAAGAAGACTCTGTGCAAAGTTTCAGCTCGGTAGCTCCAAAACTGAGGGACTAGTTCGCGTAGAAACAGACAGACGGACAGACGGACGGACAAAGCTTAATCGACTCAGCTCGTCATGCTGATCAAGAATATATATACTTTATGTGGTCGGAGATGATTCCTTCTATGCGTTGCACACTTCTGGGCAAAATTATAATACACTTTTCAAGTGTATAATGATGGTACTCCCCGAACATGCATAGACTTCAGGCGCATGAACAAGGTAATTGTAAGAGATCATTTCCCATGCCCTGATCGAAGACCTGCTTGATCGACTACACTCAGAAAAAGATTTTCCTTAAATTTTAGGAAAATGGATTTTATTACCTAAAATCTTATTTTTTAGGCAATAATTTCCTCAAATATAGGGCATTTTACCTAAAAATCTGTTTTTAGGTTAAATTTTTTTAGGAATAGTTTGCCTTAAAATTATGCCATTCTCCTAAATTTTGCATCATTATTTAAAATATAAACAAATATTTACAAAGCGGTTATTTTACGTTAAGAATGAATATATTTTACACATTTACGAATAATAATAATATTTACTATACCAATTTAAATTATTTAATAATATAAAAAAATGTTTGCAAATGTTCATATATAATTTTTTTCAGCTGATTGCCACCATAAAAATATATGTCAATATATGGCAATGAAAGATATTAAATTATTAAGTCATAAACAAATAAAAATTGTATGACTTTTTCACATATATTGATATTATAAATAATTGAATTTGGTTTTGGTTAAACTTAGTATGCAACTTTGGTCACACTATGCCAATTCTCGCTGCACGCACCGGACGGTTGTCATTTTTACAAGTAAATAAATTTTTGTTGGTGTGAAATAAGTGAAGTGGCTAACAATAATACATGTACACGGGATTGGAACAAGAAAAGTACATAAATGAACAATGCACGTTCAGTTATATTATTATTTTTCATTTATATTAACGGCTCAAACACAAATAAACACCATGATATCTTCAAGTATAATTATAATAAACTCTTTTGAGTTACATACATTTGTGTTTTTTCTGTTTTTTACCCTCGACCGTGAATAGCACACTCTTCTATATATTCTTTTTTTTAAAATTTTTGTTAAATAAAATTAATATTTGTAAAACAAACAAAATGAATTGTTTTTATTTTATATTTTTATTATATTTTTTTTTACTGCTTAAATTATGATTTATTTTCAGGGTTCGGAATTGCTCTTTGCTCAAAGCTCTCGGGACCAGCTCCTTCACTACTGGCCCCGGCTCATACACACTACAGCTCCCAGCTCCCGACGTGAGCCAGGAGCAGCTATCATTCGGCTCTCGGCTCGTGAGCCAACACCTCGGCTCTGAGCTGTGAGCCACAGTCAGAGCTGGAGCCAACAACTGGCTCTCGGCTCGTGAGCTCGGGAGCCATCAACCGGCTCTCGGCTCGTGAGCCACAGCACGTGATCCGCTCTCGGCTCGTGAGCCCTAGCTCTCTGTTCTACGCCGGGAGCCATTTACCGTGACTGTCGACTTTTACACTCGCGAAATAATACCAAAGAGGATTAAAAATAGTAAAAAATGAAGAACGTTAACACCAATCAAGCGAAAAATCCTGAAAGGATCAATGGATGAGCGCAATTTACAGCTAACGGATTCCATGGTAATAAGACCGCTAAATACTTAAGAAACTGTTTTCAAGTTACAAATGACCCACATAATAACATTGCCATCAATTTGACAATACTGAACCGCGATAGATACCATGGAAGAGCAATGCAAGAATACGGTCAAGATCATAAGAATCGCTTTAAACCACTTTCCGTTACCGACAAATCATTAAATCGCGCAAAGACCAAAGAGGATCAAAAATAGTAACAATTCCAAACAAATTGTACTCCCTATCAAGTGAAATACTGCTAGGATCGATGCATGAGCGCCATTCGCACTAACGGATCTCCATGGTAACAAAACTAATTACTTAGAAACTGCTTTTCAGTATGCAATTGACCACACCTGATAATATTGCCATGAATTTGACAATACTGAACCGCGATAAACACCATGGAAGACCAGTGCTGAAGAATATGGCCAAGGTCGCAGAGTCGTTTCAAACCACTTTCCGTTACTGACAAGTCATTCGATCGCGAAAAAACACCAAAGAGGATCAAAATAGTAACAATTCCAAGCAAAATGTACTTCAAACCAGTGGAAAGTGCCAGGATCGATACATGAGCGCCATTCGCAGCGAAGGGATCTCCATGGTAAAACCGCTAATTACTTAAGAAACTGCTTTTTCGACGTCAACACAGAACTACGTTGCCCTGTTTATGACAATACTGAAAAGCAGTTTCTTAGGTAATTAGCGGTTTGTACGCGAGATCCGTTAGTTGCGAATGGCGCTCGCTCTGGCATTTTCACTTGATAGGGGTAGCAATTTGTTTGGAATTGTTAATATTTTTGACCCTCTTTGGTATTTTTGCGCGATTAATTATTTGTCGGTAACGGAAAGTGGTTTAAAGCGATTCTTATGATCTTGACCATATTCTTTAGCATTGGTCTTCCATGGTATCTATCGCGGTTCAGTATTGTCAAATTGATGGCAATGTTACTATGTGCAGTCATTTGTAAACTCGAAAGCAGTTTCTTAAGTAATTAGCGATCTTATTACCATGGAGATCCGTTAGCTTCAAATTGCGCTCATGCATTTATCCTTCCAGGATTTTTCATGATTGTGTTAACGTTCTCCATTTTTTACTATTTTAATCCTCTTTGGTATTATTTCGCATTGTAAAAGTCGACCACAGTCTGTGGCTCCCCAGCGTAGAACAGAGTGCTGGGGCTCACGAGCCCCGAGCCCGTTGATGGCTCCCAGCTCACGAGCTGTGGCTCACAGCTCAGAGCCGAGTGTTCTGGCTCACGAGCCGAGAGCCAAGTGATAGTCTCGGCTCCCGAGCTGTAGCTCTCAGCTCGGGAGCCGGGAGCCGAGTGTAGTGAGCTGAGAGCTGCTCCCAGTGCTCCCGGCTCCCGAACAGCAGCTCTCTGCTCTGAGCGGAGCCAAAAAGAGCGCGCGCTAGGCTCGCTCGCGAGCAATTCGAACCCTGTTATTTTCTACTACCTAAAAACAAATATATAGGGGCATTTATTGTCAAAATTGTAGGCCTTTCAATAACTAACAATTTAAGGGCGTATGCTGCCTAAAATCTTAGGTCACATATTACCTAAAAAGCAAATTTATTAACGAAAATGTAGGCCTTTCTATTACCTAAAGAGACGTTTTATGACAATACATTGCCTTAAATTTCAGGACACATATTACCTAAAAATCAAATTTATTGCTTAGAAAACTTTAGGTAATGGAGGCCAGAAATTAAGTCCATATATTCCTTGGCTGTTTTTAAGGTCATATGGACTTAAATTTCAGGTAATTTTAACATTTTTAGGTAATATTTTTCTGAGTGTACAGAATGCGAAGAATGGTTTCTTCCATGTACCAGTTGCCGAGTCCAGTAGAAAATATACCTCGTTTGTGACGCAGAGCGGTCAATATCAGTTTCTTAAGGTTCCTTTTGGTTTGACGAATTCACCTGGTGTGTTCCAGAGGCACATTAATGCAATTTTTAGAACATTGACGCGCAAAGGTATTGCATTACCCTACGTAGATGACATCATAATTCCCGCCAAAGATGAAAACGAAGCGTTGTCAAACTTGAGAGAAGTGATCAACACCTGCATGGAGTATGGGCTTGAACTGAATTTGAAAAAATGTCATTTTTTGCAGACGCGTATTCAGTTTCTAGGCCACATTATCGAGAACAGAAAGATTTATCCGACTCCACAAGATCAAGCTGTTTCAAAATTTAAGACGCCACAGACACTTAAGCAACTCGAAAGTTTCTTAGGTCTCACAGGATATTTCTGGAAATTTATCCAAGACTATGCCCTGATTTACAACCCTTAACTGACTTGACGAAGAGTAACGCAAAGTTTATAATTGGCCCCAAAGAAGAAAATGGCATTCTGTTTTGAAGAAATGTTTGACTTCAAATCCTGTTTTAGCCATTTATAATCAGAAATTTGACACCGAGGTCCACACAGACGCTTCCATAGACGGTTTTCGGAGCTGTGCATATGCAGAAATCACCAGAAGACGGTCAGCTCCACCAGTGTATTTTATGAGTAGAAAAACGACGGACGCTCAACGCAAATATTCAAGTTATGAGCTAGAGATACTTGCAGTCATTGAAGCCATCACGAAGTTCAGAGTTTACCTCCTTGGTATCCCTTTTAAGCTGATCACCGACTGTGATGCATTCACGAAGACATTAGAGAAGCAGAATCTATGTACAAGAGTAGCACGATGGGTATTCTCGTTATCCAGTCATGAGAATTGTAAATGAGAGTATAGCGATTGACTTCAAAAATGCTCAAGAGAAGGATGAATATTTAAAGCCGATAAGGGCAATACTCGAAGGCGACGATCAAACCTACGAAGATAACTTTTTAAAAGCAGGAGTACTCTACAAATTAGTTGAAGGATCGGAACTGATGGTTATTCCAAAGAATATGCAAAGACAAATTATTGGTAGAGCTCACGACAGAGGACATTTTGCAGTTAAAAATACGAAAGAGCTGATATGCAAAGACTACTTCATACAGAATATTGACGAAAAAAATACAGAAGTATATTGAGTGTTGCATCCCTTGCATTCTTAACAACCGCAAAAGAGGAAAACAAGAAGTTTTGCTGGCTGTACCCTACAAAATCGACGACAGCCAATGAAGTTATATCGAAGTTGCGTACCCAGAGTATTGTATTTGGTAACCCAGCTTGTATTATATCTGGCCGGGGTTCCGCTTTTACAGCACAAGATTTTCTACAATACTGCGAGAAGAAAACATCAAGGCATTAAAGACTGACTACAGGTTTGCCTCGTGTTAACGGACAAGTTGAGAGAGTAAACGCTATTATCATCTCAGTTCTCTCAAAGCTTAGTATTGACGACCCTACAAAATGGTATAGGCATGTTGATCGAGTTCAGCAAGCCATAAATTCAACATTTGCTAGAAGTATCGACTTATCGAACGCTTCTAATTGGTGTAAAGCTACGAAGCAAGACGACCAGCAGCTGCAAGATCTGATCAATAAAGAGTCAATTCAACGACGTCCGCAAGGAACTACGAGTTAAAGCGAAAAATCAGATTTTGAAACGCCAAGCTGTAAAGAAGACTTATAATCTACGACGTAAACCAGTCAGGAAGTACAACGTTGGTGATATGGTTGCCATAAAACGCACACAATTTGGCAGTGGTCTCAAATTAAAATCGAAGTTTTTGGGTCCATACCAAATCGTTAAGGTGAAGCACAACAACGCGTACGATGTTCAAAAGGATGGCATTTCTGAAGGTCCCAAGAACTCTTCAACGTGTGCAGAGTACTTAAAGTCATGGTCCGCCCCCGACGATGATGATGATGACGACGACAAAACATTCGAGGCGAATGTTTAAGCAGGACGGCCGAATGTGGGATGTAGTTTTGCTCACGAGTTGCAAGCATGCCCATCACTAACTATCTAACGACGCCCTAGACAATAACGTAACCCATAAAGAGTATGACGAGAGAACGACGAAACGACGCAAAAGAAGGAGAACGACGATCGGCAGCAGGAAGACCGAGAGAGTCGAATCGTGGCAGCCGACCCTGAAAGACGTGTGCTCGAAACGCTAAGTCGAGTGAAAGCCGAAAGTCATCGAATAGCCATGCCGATGCAGCCAACGACGATTAAATAAAGACGAATTTCACTACTTATTAACTAAACTTTAATCGTTATATTCAATAAATATTATTCTTTAAATAAAAACCCCACATGTCTACTGCGCACAATGCAAATCACTAAACTGATCAACATACTCTAAAGTGAGAGAGTTACTTGAGTGAAGTCGACATCTGCAACGAGCTCCAGAAAATCTACAAATTTGGTGATAAAACTCCTTTTGACAAACGGGAAAAAGTGACATACACGTAGAAGAACACATAAGAGTGCGGGTGGCGTCGCCGTCTGTGCCTACAGTTTTTGCATCCGCGGATTGGAGTTTTAAACACACAATAAAATCGAAGAGGACAAAAATAATTATTAAGCGGTGACTGCAAGAGTTGTCACCAATAGGCAAATTAAAACTTTAAAGCTTGGATCAAGCCAAACTACAAAGCTACATACAAAAGCTCAGTGACTGTAAAACTGTATTCAGGCCGATCTTTATTTGCATACCCTAAGGCTGACACATAAAAACCCCTCCATCACGGACTTCATATCAGTTCTTGCAGCAGCAGCAAACAATATCAACCAAAAGGTCACTATTGGAAACCTCGCCCGACCAACACCAACCAACCAGCAACGCCAAGATGTCTATGATAAAGGATCACATGCACTGATCAACGAGAAAATCAAATAGCCGATCAAGCATCAGTGAATCAAAATCATGTGGGAAATATGTCTATTATGGCACTATAAATCTCGAAATGAAGGATTTACCAACAAAGGCGGATCTTGAAAAAATCACCGACAATTTCAAGGAACTTCAGAGTAAGCAAGAAGTTTTAGAGCGCAGATTCGAAGAAGAAGAACAAAAGACAAGAGCTCTTGAGCGCCAAGTCGATATCTTAATAAGGAAAGCAAATGAAAGGAAGATTATTATGCATATTCCGACTAACAGTGGGTTAAACCCAGTAGAACAGGCTAAAAATGTATGCCTTGAAGTCCTCCAGAAAAGGGATCAGTCCTTAATAAGCAGCGCATGGGCTATAAGAACAAAAAACCCCCATAAGTCTTTGGTAGTCGTAGAACTGAGCAACAAATCGGACTCCATTAAAATCCTTAAGTCCTATAAATTCCTAGGAGCTATAGGTATAGCTGCCCACAGGGACTACCCTCAAGCAACCAGAGACAGAATCCGCTGTCTAGTAAAAATCAAAAACGATCTTCCGAAACATGAAAGCATTAGGGCAACAATTCGAGGTGAAGCACTTCTTGTGAACAATAAGAGATTTTACTATGATGTCCACGGAAACTTCCTAAGCGAAGGTCAAGACGGAAGAGTAGCACTGGAACAAATCACGAACTCCTCGCAGTTTTAATTTAATTAATTAATAATATTAATAATAAAAAAGCAAATTATTAAATAACCAATTTTTTAAGTATACTAGCAATTTTGAAATTATATTGTTATATGAAACATTTGTCGACAACAATTCAGAAATTTTTGAACACTACTTTCGTGGATACACCCTGCATTGGATCCCAGCAACCAGAATATCATCCCATGGAAGAGCCAGTGGTGGATCCCTTTACGCAATAAAAAATGAGCTGGTACGCGGAAATATCTGTTCGTTTCTACACGTGCAAACCAGATCATACCCAAAAGATCGTTATATATTATTCCGATATATATCAACTACAACAGATGGAACGAAGACTTTGAACAGCTGTTCGACTTCATGATGGAGGTAAACTACTAAAATTCCATGATTTTAGGAGACTTAAACGCAAGAATTGGCACGGAACAAGGAACTTCGGAACTATCTTTCACAGACAGCAACTTTTTAAACACTTCTCGTAATGTACTTGATGTCACTAAAGACGGGAAAGGTAACAAACTTTTAGAGATGATGGAAACACTCAATCACACTGTACTAAATGGCAGAACGCAAGGCGACGCATCAGGAAACTTTACTTTTATTAGTGGTCAAGGAAACTCAACAATAGACTATTGCTTATGTGTCTGGCACATCCTAACTACAGATATGTCGATTCAAGCGCAAATTTTCTCGGACCACCTGCCGCTCTCAATCTCAGCAAATCTCGGCAACATGCAAAATGAAAGAAATATTAATAACGAACTTCTACCAAAACTTCGCTGGATTGAGAGTTTCAAAGATTGCTACATCTCCAGATTGCGAGTGGAACCTAAAGAAAACATAGCAGAGGAAACAGATGGAATACCACTCCTAACGGAAGCCATAAAAAATGCTGCGAACTGTATGCAGAAACCACGCTCAGTTTCTTTTCTACAACCATGGTTCGATGTACAGTGCGAAAAGCTCGAAAGCAATCTTTTTCAAAAACTCCAATTGGCCAGAACCTCAAATTGCAGCATATCGAGAGCGGACTATATAAATTCGAATAAAATCTTTAAGAAATTATGCTATGAAAAAAGAAATAAGTATTACTTCAGGTTAGGACAGGAATTGGCCACAATCACGGACAGCAAAAGATTCTGGGCTACAGTGAGGAAAATAAATGGAGCGTCACCAAAAAACTCACACTAATGCCTCTGCAATGGATCTAGCTGCACACTTTGGCTCCCCTATTAAACAATCCAAGCGTTGGCAATCCTTTCCCAATTCTGTGACCATTATTCACAACGAATACTGGATGCGCTCATATCAATAAGCGAAGTTGCACGGGCAATCTCAGGCCTTAAATCAAACAAAGCTCCAGGAGAAGATCGAGTGCCTGCCGAGTTCCTTAAATGCGCCACGGAGGACTATCTTAACGCCCTTACCACCGACTTTAATAAAATTTTTGAAACGGCTATTGTACCACCAAGCTTCAGGAAAAATATCATTTACCCCATATTTAAAAAAGGAGACCCTGCCATAGCTGCAAATTATAGGGGCATTTCATGCCTTAACGTTATGGTCAAAGTGTTCAGCTCTATTATACTTAATCGTCTCTCATGTTGGGTTTCGGAAAACAGATTATTAAGTGAGTACCAATCTGGATTCAGAGCAGGATATAGTACAGTGGATAGTATATTCACTTTAACGACCATCTGCAAGTCTTATCTGAAGGAAAAAAGAAGTTGTACCTATGTTTTATCGACTTCAAGGCAGCTTTCGATACTATCAACAGGCACAGCTTAATTCACAAATTAAATGGACTAGGAGTATCGTCAAAAGTCTGCAAAATAATTCAAAAGCTGTACTCCGAGAACATGAGTGCAGTATGGGATGATAAACATTTATCAGAATGGTTTGAAAACAATATAGGCGTCAAGCAGGGCTGCTTGCTGGAGTCACTACTGTTCTCTTGTTCCTGGAGGAATCAAATTTGCTGGTCAGACAATTAAGGCCCTTATGTACGCTGACGATATGGTCGTTATGTCAGAATCGCCCAAAGGCCTTCAAAATATGCTAAACTCGTTGCACAGCTACTGTCAAAAGTGGAGCCTGAGTATCAACGTCTCTAAAACAAAAGTAATGACGATTCGCGCAGATGGCAGAGGGGGACCCGGGGCGGAAAACTGGCATCTGAACGGAAGTATTGGAGAAATAAACTGAGATGAATCTATGAAGGCAATCAACTCCTGCTGGAAACCCTGGTAGAAATGGAGTGGCACATAGTGTAAATACAAAAACTTGGGCTATATTTCTTTTGAAGATGTGGAAAAACTACAGCGCTTTTTTTCTAAAAAGGTTTTAGACTACCTAAGTACGCCAAACTATGCACTGCACATCGAAACAGGACTAGAGGCCGTTGTATTTGGACACACTGCGACTGCACTTCAACTACCTACAAAGGGTGATGAGCATGCCAGACAGTCGACTTCAAAATAGTGAAAAAGATATCTCATTGAGAACAGGCTACAGTTTTTCCAAAATGGAAAGGATAGGCAGTGAGCTAGATGTTTCCATCAGCCTCTCAGACAACACCGCATGGAAAAACTCGCATACAGAGATCATCCAAAAATGTACGACTCAACGAGGACTTCGTATATATCTCTGGCGGTGCAAGCACTTCCTGAACAAGCTATAGAAAACTAAACTTAAGCCTAGGAGATAAAAACTATTTTAGCGATGAAAATACACTGCACCATATCAGCTTGACTCAACAATAAGCACCACATGGGAACGTCAAACACGCAGTGCACTTTATGCAACCTGGGAGCTGTCGAAGATGTGGTACACTTCACTGCCATGTGCCCTGTAACGTGCAATGCCACGACAAGTATGTAATGTGTAGAAAGAGAGAGTGGTGGTAATGTGGTGGCTACAGTGGCACTGGATTATCCCCGGCCTTGTTGGATGTCGGCTAGCGTAGGGTTCACTTCATTTAATAGGCACTTGCTCACATATGAGCACAAACATTTATGGCCTTAGTTGCGTATCTTGGTGTAGAATATGGCTGTGCAGGTGTAATGCAACAGCAGATGCCCATCCTTCCAATGATGTAATTTAGACGTTCAATATATTTATGGAAACCATCTTTATTAGTCGAAAGATCACTGTTTTTTTATTCTAAGTCGGAAGCTATGCTGCCAGGAAAGCTGACGGCAGAGCGGTTACATTATGTATTTTATGTTCCCACAACGCTGAGGGCTGCGCTTCAGAGAGAGAGTGTTATGTGCACATAGAGGCGGCGCATGTTGACAGCGCAACAGGCTTAAAATAAAATATGCTGACAATGCATT
>JAEIFU010002316.1:0-46168 GCA_018904235.1 Lordiphosa stackelbergi
TTACGTATTGCTTACCATGAGAGACTCGTCACCATGGTTGCGCTTGTAGCAGGTCGGTCGGGGATGTCGCATGCTATCTCTACAAATCCATCTGAGCCGTCTAGGTTAAACTATTTTTATCACTTAATATGAAGGATTCTATTTCTCTTGGTCCCAAATCATATTCTTTTCATAAATGCCCATTTGCGCATTCTGTAATGTTGTTCGTGGCGCGGTTTAGGTACCTTGGACTGATTCTGAAGATGCAACTCTTCGGCAAATTTGCAGCTTGCGTTGTCGACATATTAATAGACTGAGCTTCGACTTAATTTGAGCGCAGCTCATCAATTTATTGGCTGATAGAGTCCTTATGAGTTGCTTGGTGCCTCATCCACCTTGGGAATCCGCTGATTTTGACAATAATTTTGAGGACTATTCAAAAAATTTGGTTACTGTGCTACGACAGCTGCTCGTTAAACTGCGTTTACACCAACTTTTCTACCAGCTTCATGCATATTTTGATTTTTATCAACTGTTTAAGGATAGTTCTTTTGTAAGTGGCATTTTTAGCCAAAATAACATGTTATCACTTGAAATTCACTTGATTGTTATGTTAATAATATTGCTTGTACACCTGTTCAATATTTGTCATTGAAACAGCCATTTAAGTTGACGCTATTTTCCTTAAAAGACAAAAATCACAAATTGCACATATATCAATTTTCTATGAGAAACATGGGATGGCTCGCTTGTTTCATATAACTGCACCACATAATAGAGGTAATTAGAAGTGAACACGTGGCAAAGCGATGAAGTAAAAGAGAAAGAAAGTGTATACTCACAACCAATGTACCGTTATTGGATCGAAGGAAATAACAAAAATTATTTTGCACATATATCAATTTTACTGAGGTATGTCGTTACCCCTGGATGGAGAACTTTGAACCACAGCCACTGAACAGTGAGCGAAATTGCAGTACACATTCGGTTGAGGGAAGCCCAAGAGAGTTTTGTTCTTTCGGTCAGTGGGAGTTATTTACGAGCTATGGTTAGTATTCATGACTTGAACTCTTTCTCTTTCAGCTATGGGCGCTCTCTGGCATTCTCAAAATAGCAATTTGAAAATTGGTCACATATCCCACAGACGGGTCGTACCTTTTAAATATATTTACCCTTTAGACATATTTTGGATGAGATTGAATAAACGATAGACAAGTTATGAGCTATGGAAAGTTTGCTGCCGCAGGGCTGCTTTCTGCTGCAGCAAAATACATACATACTACTGTGGGCAAAAAGTAGTCGGAATTTGTTTATAAATCAAAAAATCTTAATTTCATCGCCTTTAAAGTAATCCCTCCTATACAATACACTTATGCCAACGTTTTTACCAGTCCTCGACGCATGCCAAAAAGTCACTTTCAGGTATGGCCTTCAGAGCGCGTGCCGATTCACGTTTAATCTCTTCAATCGACTCGAAACGGTGTTCTCGCAGTGTTTTTTTGAGTTTGGAGAATAGCCAGAAGTCACACGGAGCTAAATCAGGCGAATACGGTGGTTGCGGAACGACGATGGTGTTGTTTTTGGCCAAATGATCGCGAATAAAGTGCGCAGTGTGAGATGGCGCATTATCGTGGTGCAAAAGCCAAGAGTTGTCGGCCCATTAATCTGGCCTCTTTTTGCGAATAGCTTCACGCAAACGACGCATAACACTTAGATAATATTCCTTGTTGACAGTTTGGCCCGGCGGATAATCAAAGAAAACAGTCAGCATGACCTTGATTTTTGGCGTGATTTTTTCAGTCTTGTTTTCGGCCTTCTTTAAACCATTTGTACCAGTCAAATGTTGTTGATTTTGGCAGAGCTTGGTCGCCGTAAGCCTTCTGCAACATTCTCAACGTTTCCGCAGCGGTAATTCCATTCAGGAAGCAAAATTTAATCGCACTTCTTTGTTCAATAATTTCAGACATTTCAGAAATCGCGGAAACCACTTTTTCCGTGTCACAAAACCAAGCGTAACTCAAACAATAATGAATATTTTGACATGAAATTTGAAATATAAGTCAGTGACAGTGCACAGTGGTTGGGCTTGTATGGAGACGCGGCCAAAAATACTTCTAGTGGACATATCGTTATGAAATTAATACCAAAATCTAACAAAATATTTTAAGTATATGATAAAAAAATTGGTCATATCATATAGCTGCCAAAGGAACAATCGGTTAAAAATCAGCATTTAGTATACCCACTTGCCAATTAAAATCAAGTCAACCACGCTATCATCATCAATGCTCTCAAGGACATCAGCTTGAAGTTCTATAATTCGTAACGCCGTGTGATCCAACAAGCTTTGCAGCTCAACTTCGGCTTCGGACTCGCTGACACTGATATTTTCGGGATAAGTTAAAGCCTTGTCCGCCAGAAGTTTTTCGTAGCTTGGTAGTAAATTAAAGGAAGTCTTACTATTAACTAAACTACGAAAAAGCAAATATTGATGTTTACTCATATTTGTATCAAGAAAGAGTGACAAGACTTCATCCACATTAAATTCGGTAAACGTTGGTTGAGATGAGTTGCATGAGCGTAATACAGCAGCCATAGATTCGTCACCTTGTGATAGCTCAGCAATTCTTCGTCGTTTTGTCCGCTTAGAAGCTTCCATAAAATCTATTTTCGGTCGTCCACGGTCAGAACTTTTGGATGTGGATGGGACACAGCTTAACTGAATTGTTCCCTTTCCTTCAGCCACTTAGATTGACTTTGGAGAATTAAAGCTTTCGTACGATTGTATTTTAACCAAAACGTAACAATCCTTATTATCCTTTTCGCTTTGCTAGTTCACTCATGTCAGCAATATAGCCGTCTTTTATGATGTTCGCTTCTAGGCCTTCAATCAAATTTTTTTGTCTTTCTGCGGCGCTTCCCTTTCGCCACACCATAAATTAAAAATATAAGATCGTGCAAACACACACTTATAAGAAGAACCTATTGAAATTTAGTGCAAGGGGAATATCAAACAAAATAAAAACTATTAGTAAATGAACAAACAGTTTTGGAAAGGTAAACACAAGCATGACACACGAAGACAGAGCAACAGCATAACAAGTAAATTAACGGCAAAACTGACCCTGAAAAAGTTAAGATGGTGTTAGTATTTTTACAATATTAGGCACATTGGCAAATTCTGGCAGAAACTTTTACACATTTGTTACCTTTGCAGACCGACAAACACATTGGTATATAAACAAATTGTGGAATTTTGTGGGATCACTACTAAAACTTCAGCTAAACATGAAAAAGACGTTCAAAATATAGGCAAAAAACATGTATTAGTTCACATTAATATAATAATAACAATAATTATTATTAATATATCAAATTATATCTCATTTTATAGAAAATACCTTCCAACTTCAAAATATTTAATACAGTAGGGATTGACCGACTTTCTTAATTGTTTCAAAAAAAGTTGTTACATTTCCAGTTGTTTGTTTTATTACAATTTAATTAAGTTTATGAACAAAATCTAACAGTTTTTTATTTCATTTGCAACATTTTGATTGAAACGATTACAAAATGCGTTTTCATGCTTTACAAGAAGTCTGCTTTTCTTTTGATACATAATTGGGGTTACACTAAATCTTAATAAACGTTTTGTTGCCTGCTTTTACCAGCCAAAAAACAAATCCATGGCTTTGTTAACCAAACCCGAACTTTTCTGGGGCACATTTTTGCTATTGGGCGAGACGGTTGATTCGTTTTGTGCTAATTTATACGATTGCTGGGCAAAGGGACGCACTTTGGGTGTGGTTAACGCAGCTGCTGCTGCTGCTGATGATGCTGCTGCTCCGCCAGATTCAGCGACAACGCCATTATGGTTCTCTTTATCCACAATATTTTTGTCCGAGCAACGCGTCACTCCCACCATAACATTGCCCGCAATGATCTTGTGATTGTAGTTCAAGGCCTTGTCGCTCTCAATGCGGGAGGAGAATCGCACATGCATCCAGTTGCCGTTCTGCGGAGCGTGCACCACATCCACAATGGTGCCGCACAGAGTGAAATGTTGCAAGACCATCGAACTGGCGCCGGGCGAAAAACCGAAAATGGTTACCCAAAAGTCCGAGCCGCGTGGAGTGTGCGGAGTCATCAGAGGTGACATATTGGCACCCAGGGGCGAGCACAAGGCACGCATCGAGGCATTGATGGCATTAGGAGCATTTGGCACAAACGAATCATTCTGATAGCTTTGACTCAGACTCAGATTGGGTGACTGCAGTTGGAGCACGCTCAAATGGCTACGCTGTGGCGTGGAAACGGGCTCACGTAAATGATCGAACAGGCCCTGCGTGGGCGGACCTGCCTGATGGCCGCCACCGGTGGACAAGCTGGCATTGGTTGTCGAGTTATTCGCCACATTGCCCACTGCTGCTCCTGGTGCTGGCGATCCAGGTCCTGACCCGAATAAAGTACGAGTGCTTAAAGAGCTGTGGCGATTGTAGTCCTGTGGTGTTTGAGCGCCCTGACCAGGTGACGTGACTGCAATAAGTTGTTTAGAGAGGGACCGGGATTAGCCTGCTCATTTGACTTACCAAAACTCACGTTGTAGCGGCTTCCTGGCTTGGGCGAGAGCGTGTTGTTGTGCGGCGTCAGAGCCTGCGGATCGCCCATCAGAAATGGCGGCAAATATTGACTTTGGTTGCTGCTTCCAGGACTATTCACAGGGCTGCCTAAGGTCATGGGCTCCATGATGTAGAGATATTTATACTAAATACAATAAACACACAAAATTAAGTCCAGTATTAATTAATGACAGTCGAAGGACAGGGCAAGCGTTGCGTTTGATTTGCAAGCCCAGGCTTAGTGTGACCAGCACAGCAGACAAATGGGAAAATACCAGACTCGATAAAAAATACTGACAGCAGCCTTTCAACATATAGTTGAAAACGAAATGTATATTTGCAAGTGAAGCGAGCAGGGACAAAAATTGCAACAAACCCCGTAATTATAAAAGATTGTTTAAACTATCGCTCAAGCTTTAGCTGTCCATCTCTAGCATTAAATTTTCTCCATTAGGTGGCAACGCTGTCAGTATGCATGTGTGTGTGTGTGTGTGTGTGTTTTTACGCGATTCTCTCTTCTTCTGCTGCTTTACACAGTTTCATTTCAGACCTCAAATCGTCCGGCACGCGTCGGAGTGCGCCTTCTTCCAAGCCTTTCTATTAATTTTTTTTTAGTTTTTAAACAACATTAAATCACCTGGTTTTACCGCGGCGTGTAAATCACAACCATTTGAGTGCAAGTGAAGTGTTGAAAACAAAAAATTAAATTAGCAGAAGCAGGCCTGGGCACAAATTGAATAATTAGATTTACAGTAATTTCAAGTTAAGAACAGCGACAGTAGTAGCAGCAGCAGCAAACAATAACAACAATAATAACAGAGGCAGAGAAACCCAAAAACAGGGAGCGTCATGTGGAGTCCAACACATTGCAATGTAACGGGTGAGTAGCAAATGAAGAAGAAAACGAGACACCCAGTTTTTTAAAAAGATTTTTTGTTAGGCAAATAAATCGCATTAACTATTAAACTTGTTTTTTGTGCATGTATGTGTGTGTGTGTGCGTATGTGAGTAAGCTTAACAAAATTGTCAAGAGAAGAGAGCTGGGTTAGGTAGTTGGTGAAAACAACTCTGTTAAAATTTCACTTTTTTGTTTCTTTCTTTGACCTCTCCCTTGTCTGCTTCTTCCACTTCGATGTGGAGGTTTCTATCAGTAAAAAAATTTCTATATGCATTTGGCTTTTTCGATAAGATAATAATTAGTTGCCTCATTCTGCCTGGCTTACTCATCCTCGAAAACTTGGAAAATGTTCTCCTTTTTTTTCTGTTACTGCGTGGCGCGCATACTTGATTTTGTATTTTGATTTCTTGATTCGCATTCTTGAGCATACTTTTTGTTGTTTTCATGGTTGAATGTCAATGAGAAATCAAAATTCGTGACAAAAACACACAAAGAATTGGCTCTCTTTCTAGCTATGGCTCTCTCCCGCTCACCTGTGTCTTACTGTGTGTGTGTGTGTGTGTGTGTGCATGTGTGGGAACTTGTTAATAATTATGAAAACAAATAATATACAAAATATATAAAATGTAATAAACCAGAAAATGACTCACAAAATGTTGCTCCTTTATGATTGAATTGTTAATGAAGTAAATAAACAGCAATATTAGTGTAGACTTGCCTACAATTTGAAAACACACTCCTAAATGGTCACCCTAATCTGTGAGCAGCTGATTTTTTAATCAAACCCCACAAGATTTGCTCTGTTAACAGCTGATTTCTGTTTAAAACATTGTAAGCAATTAATGAACCACTCAATTTTCTGTCGTATTATTTCAAATCTTTGCAAATCGATTTCAAATAATTTTTAATATTTTTTTTTTTTATTTATTATTTCCCAATACAATAAGACAGAATCTTATAAACTAGCATTGGTCACACAGTATAAAGTTGTAATGTATATAAGACTAGTATTCCCTAACTTACTGGCTACGTATACAAATAGGCATTTTTAATAAGTTAACACATTGAAAAGTTACAAAAGTTAATTTTTTTTTTTTTTTTTTTTATCTTTTTATCTGTTTTGTCTTATAAAATATTCAGTTAGCTGAGTTTTAAATTGCGTTGCGTTACGAGTGTCTTTTAGGTAATAAGGGAGTTCATTCCAGCAGCGAGCAGCATAAATATAAAAATGTTTCTCTGCACCAGCTAATTTAATCCGCGGAGTTATTAAATTTTTAGTTCTCGAAGATGATGCGAATTTAAGTTTGTCAAAAAGATATTTCGGCTGACACGTAAAAAATAATTTTGTGAAGGAAGATGAGAGTTTTCAGTTTTATCCATGATTCAAAAGTCAAGTTAAAAATTTTGTATGCAAATATAGAAATGTGGTCAGTACGTCTACGGTTAAAGATGTATCTCGCTATCGAATTAAACGCTACATTAAGTCTTTGCATACTGCGCGAGTCACAGCTGCCGAAAATTTCGATACCGTAGAATAAGATTGGAGTCAGGCAGGCTTTTGCCACAAGCATTCTTAGATTTTCAGGTATAAACTTCTGAGATAACGACAGCTGCCTAAGAGAACCATATAACTTCCCAGTTGCATTTGCTATATGGTTGCTCCACGAAAGAGTACCATTAAGGACTATACCTAGATTTGTAGCTTTGTTGACATATTCAATAACTGAGTCATTAATAGTTAGGTTAGGCAGCTGTCTAAAGTCTACAAATTTTTTATAAACTACTAGACATTTGGACTTTGAGGCATTTAGGCTCAACGCGTTAGCTTTGGCCCAGTCAGACACTACGGATAGGTTATTGTTACATATACGAACACACTCACAAATATCGTTTAACGGTCGACTTACATATAGTTGCACGTCATCAGCATACATATGGACTGCACAATTGGTCAAGTTATCAGGAAGATCATTGATATAAACAGAGAACAAAAATGGACCAAGGACAGAGCCTTGGGGGACACCACGTGTAGTTGAGACCATTTCGGATGAGCAGTTTCCCAGAACCACGGCTTGCTGTCGACCAGTTAAGTAAGAATTTAATAGTTTTGTGGCGGTTGTAGAAAAATTATATAGCTTTCTTAATTTAGTGCAAAGAATCGTATAGTCGACAGTATCAAAAGCTTTGCTAAAATCTAATAACGCCAATAGTGTTACGTGACTGTCGTCTACTTTTTTGCGGACATCTTCGACTATATTTGTGATGGCTGATATGCAACCATGGTTCTTTCGGAAACCAGATTGCACCTGGCTCATAAGGCAGTTGCTATCAAAAAACAGTTTCATCTGCTTAGCCATAATGTGCTCAAACGCTTTAGAGAGAAAAGGTAGAATTGTTATGGGTCTAAACTCGTTATTTGTTTTGGGTATAGGAAGTACTTTGCCGATTTTCCAAATATATGGGTAGGCTGAAGTGGTTAGTGCTGTATTGAAAATATGGGTGATATAATTGAGAAGGAGTGGCAAAAGAATTTTTAGAAATCTGGGATTCAAGTTATCAAGTCCCTCGGCGTCCGATTTGACTAGCAAAATACATTCTAAAACATCACAAGGACGTACACACATAAAACTAAAACTATTATCACAGCGAGATTCCACAGACAGGTACTTATTTTCTGTTGGTGCAGGTGCGGTGGCTTGTATAAATTTTTGTTTTAGCTCATTAATATCAATGTCACTACTAAGCTGTGGTCGTTGTCTGCCTATACCTAATTTTTTAAGCTCCCGCCAGGTTTGTCCAGATTCTATTGCACGGTTGAGGTTTTTTGATTTTAAAAGCCAAAAAACCAAACCTCACTCATTTAATTTCAAAACAAACAGCTGGATTGATATGCTCTTAATAATTGCATCAACAATAAGTTGCAATTCAGGGAATGAAACAGAATCGAATTTCGGTTGCGGTTCTGGTACGTACCGAAACTTTCTGTTTTGGTTCTATTTTATTTATTTCGGTATACAGGTACGTACCGGTATGGACCTGTAAAATAGTCCAAACAAAGTGGGTAAGAAAGCTATACACATATAAATATGTGTACATAAATAATCATATTTATTGGCGTGTGTTTTCCATACAAAATGGACTAGTTTGTAATCGTAAGATAAATAAAATAAAATAAATAAAAAATTAATACAAACAAGGTAAAGTAATAATTACTTTTTAGAAGCATAATAGCGGTCAATGTATGTGGAGACATGATAAACTTTACACCGGAAAATAAACGTTTTACGCTTACCTGGGTAGCTGGAACAGCTAGAATATCTTATGATCGTTCATCCACCATCCAACCTTGATTGATGCCATTATTGTCCTAAATCAAAATCATCTCCACTTTCAGACAAAGTAATTTAGTTGCGAATTGAACAGAAGTGGATAAAATCCTGAATATATTTCTGCCAAAGCAGTTACACACTTACTTTTCTGTTCACAGTTTAGCGTGACATTATAACGAGGGTCTAAGAGAATGCCACACAGGAATGCATTCGGCCCTGTTCCGAATTCCGAGTCGGTTTCCGTGTAAACCTTGTTTTTTCTTATTTAAAATTTACAAATCGAAATGGAAGGTGCGAGGAATGTCTGTGGTTACTAGATCGGGTCTTTTCTTTTTGACGAATTGGTTTCAATTGTCATTGAGCAATCGGTTTCAATTGCTTAAGAAATTCGTATTTTCTTCAAACTGGATCTAGTAACCATATAAAGGGTGATTTTTTAAGAGCTATAGGAAAGTTAAAGAAAAAAAAAACACAAAAATTCAGAAAAATCCATGAAATCTTTATTTGAATTGATAGTACGGTCCATATAATTTAATGTTTAAAAATTATATCATGCAAATGTTGACCGTGACTGCGCCTAAAATGGTCCATCCGCTTAGTCCAATTTTGGCATACTCTTTCCAACATTTCGGCCGGTATCTCACGAATAAATGCTTCAATGTGGTCTTACAATGCGTCAATTGAAGCGGGCTTGTCTGTATAGACATGACCTTTAACATAGCCCCACAAAAAATAGTCTAAAGACGTTAAATCGCACGATCTAGGCGGCCAATTGACCGGTCCGGAACGTGAAATAAAATGTTCACCGAACTCGCCTCTCAATAAGTCCATTGTTGCGCGTGCTGTGTGGCGTGTGGCACCGTCTTGTTGAAACCACATGTCATGCAAGTCAAGCTCTTGCATTTTGGGCAAAAAAAAGTTGGATATCATCTTACGGTAGCGTTAAGATTCACATCATCTTTGAAGAAGTACGGTCCAATGATGCCACCAGCCCATAAACCTCACCAAACTGTGACTTTTTCTGGATGCATTGGTAGCTCTTGCAATGCTTCTGGCTGATATTCACTCCAAAATCGACAATTCTGCTTATTTACGTACCCATTAGCCAAAAATTAGCTTCGAAAACGAGAAAGGCCAAGCTAACTTCGTCTTTGCCGAAGTTTTTATACCCTTGCAAATGTTTTAATACATCAGAGTTTAAGAACGCCAGCGTTAAAACAAGCAATTTTTCTAAATAAAACGCACTTTTCGACCGATAGTTCCTATGGCAGCTAAAGATAATCATCTGATTTCGACCAAAACTTACAAATCTATGTGAAAGCGTATAATATTAATAATGAGACACGTTTTCGTTAAAAACAAAAAGGTTTTTCTCACAGAGACCCACTTTTCGACAGATCGTTCCTATGGCAGCTATAAGATATAGTCATCCGATTTCGACCAAAACTTCCAAATCTATGTAAAAGCGTATAATATTAATAATCGCTGATGTGAGACACGTTAACATAAAAAACAAAAAAGTTTTTCTTATTAAAACCCACTTTTCGACCGATAGTTCCTATGGCAGCTATAAGATATAGTCATCCGATTTCGACCAAAACTTCCAAATCTATGTAAAAGCGTATAATATTAATAATCGCTGATGTGAGACACGTTAACATAAAAAACAAAAAGTTTTTCTTATTAAAACCCACTTTTCGACCGATAGTTCCTATGGCAGCTATAAGATATAGTCATCCGATTTCGACCAAAACTTCCAAATCTATTTAAAAGCGTATAATAATCATAATCTCTGATGTGAGACACGTTAACATAAAAAACAAAAAAGTTTTTCCTATTAAAACCCACTTTTCGATTGATAGTTCCTATGGCAGCTATAAGATATAGTCATCCGATTTCGACCAAAATCTCCAAATCTATGTAAAAGTGTATAATATTTATAATCTTTGATGTGAGACACGTTAACATAAAAAACATAAAAGTTTTTCTTATTAAAACCCACTTTTCGACCGATAGTTCCTATGGCAGCTATAAGATATAGTCATCCGATTTCAACCAAAACTTCCAAATCTATGTAAAAGCGTATAATATTAATAATCGCTGATGTGAGACACGTTAACATTAAAAACAAAAAGTTTTTCTCACAAAGACCCACTTTTCGACCGATCGTTCCTATGGCAGCTATAAGATATAGTCATCCGATCCGGTCGGTTCCGACATATTAGCAGTGTGCAGTAAAAAGAAGATTCTGTGCAAAATTTCAGATCGATAGCTTTAAAACTGAAAGACTAGTTCGCGTAGAAACAGACAACAACGGACAGACGACGGACAGACGGACAGACGGACAGACAGACGGACGGACAAAGCTCAATCGACTCAGCTCGTCACCCTGATCAAGAATATATATAGTTTATAGGGTCGGAAATGAATATTTCTATGCGTTGCAAACTTCTGCGTTTTTAAAAATACTTTCAGAAAAGTTCAATAGCAGCAAATAAAAAATCAAAAAGTAACAAGGTAGTTTTTTTTCTCAAGTCAAAGCCGTATACAATACAAAAAATTTGTCAACGATATTTGCACTCCAAAGGAAATGTTGTACAGGAACAACAGGTGCATTTATTTTGAAATTGTTTGTCAAACCTTAAGGGCGTATTCTCCATATCGAGGTTGTTTTATGCACCTTTTTTAAAAAAATTCTTATTTGAAAACGCAAAAAGTTTTTCCAATTCTGTTTAATTTATTATGTAACAAACAGATTGAAGTAAACAAACAAATTTTTACTGACTCGATGCGAGGGCTGTTCCAAAATTTATTGGCCATCAAAGTGGGTGTCCAAAAAAAAAAGTTAAAGTGCTGGCGGCCATGATTCCACGTCTCCAGGATGTCTGAAATGAAAAGTAAAAACGGGGTTATAATCAGTATAGATGTAACTCTGGTCTGAACCTTGTAAACAATTTTGTGATTTTTTTTTGACAAAATGTCGGCCATTAAAAAATGAAAAATCGATCTTTGGCTCCTTTTTTTAGTTTAATGTAAAACAAATAGTAAATTTTTTATACCCGTTACTCGTAGAGTAAAAAGGGTATACTAAAGTCGTGCAAATGTATGTAACAGGCAGAAGGAATCATTTCCGACCATATAAAGTATATATATTCTTGATCAGCATCAACAGCCGAGTCGATTTAGCCTTGTCCGTCTGTCCGTCCGTCCGTCAGAACGTCCGTCTGTCTGTATGAACACCTAGATCTCAGAGATGGTAAGAGATAGAGGTTCTTTTGACAAAAAATCAAAAATGCTAAAAAAATCAGTTCTAGAATGGTGACAATTATGCGTCGATTGCATATTATTTAATCAAAATCGGTTTAGTAGAACTGGAGAAAAGTGGCTTGGCAGTTCGAAAAAGTTGCTTTGAAAGTAACCAAAAATATTACAGATATTAGTCGGCGATGACAGCGGACCTTCCTCATCTTCAAAAAAACTGTTTTCAGTAGCAGCTCTCTCTGCTCTGCGTGCCATTCTGCCTTCTTTAGATGCGGCCGCAGCTCTAGTTTCTAAGCGGTTTAGTCAGTCAAAGCATTGTGTAGATTAGCCTTCGATAATTATCGATTATAGGTCGATTAATAAGCGATATCGATCTGAGGCGACAACATGTAACTATTAAAATTAAAGAACCAGCCGTTATTTCACAGCTTTATTAACTCGAAAGCGAAGACATTGTTCGACTAAAACGGCTATATCTTCTTAAGTATTTCAAATTATAAAAAAATTCTTTTGGGGCGATATTCTCAAATATCCAACCAATAAAAAAGTGCAAAAAAATGTTGCACATGGAGAATACCCCCTTAAATCTGCATTTTCTGTGTATAACAACTTTTAACTTTATACATTTTTGATCAGAACGACAAGCTAGGTTGTCCCTTCTGACCGTCTGTTATTACAAAAACCAATCTCTCACATTTGAAGTTAATCTTTCTGCACTTTGCTAGCACGCCAAAACCTCATGGATTTGATGACTTTAAATGGCAAGAAGATTCGACTGAATTCTTTAATCGTTTCTTAGAAATCACCACTCTTGCCAATTTTCTTTAATCGGATTCGGAAACGGGAACAGGCCTATATATCTTATGATGTTTAAAAAGTGAATTTTCCTTAATTCTGATATGGGCATTTCCAAAGAAAGGTCCAAATGAGATTGAAAAAATTGTTTTCTTAAAATGATTTTTCTTAACATAACATTGAAAACAAAAATCAAAATAAATACTAAAATGTATGTACAGCTTTTCTGATTCTTTACTATAAGAAAATTGGCATGAATACCGAAGACATGTACATTTTACTGTTAGTTTTTTGTAAGATGTCGCGTGCTAAATGTCGCGTTCTTCATAAAATTAAAGCTTATAAAAACAAAACTAATGTAAATAATTGAAAACTGCATTATTCCCCTTTATTTAAAAGTTAACTGCTTCAAAATTTTTATTTGACTTTCGCAGATTTATGAATTTTTTAGATGCAGTCGAAAACGACTTCCATTTTTGTCGCGTATTTAATCCCATGATTTTTTAAGTATATTTTAATTGTCAAATCGACTGAACCTACCCTTTGCACTAAATATACTGCTACCAAAATTCTACCAAAAAATAGAAACATAATCAAAAAATTCTTTTGTCTTCTATATTTCTCTGTACTTTAAAGCGTACGATGTCGCGTTCGCGACTGTGGAAATGCCCATATGAATTTAGAAATTGTTATTAAAATTCAATTTGTATTCTGGTCTTTAATTGTTTTCGCTTGGAATTCTGGATTCTATCTTCTGTGTCTAGTGCCATTCTCGCTTGGTCCAGTGGTTTGCAAAAATTAAAAAGAGCAATATCATTCGGAATTAAGAACACAAAAACGAAACCGAAGCAAAATTCGCGTTCGATATACTTTTCAAAAAGAAGTGGAATTGAAAATGTCTGATCATTTCATCCATACGATTTGCCGTTTCATTTTGCTCTTCATTTCTCATTCCATTCCCCGAAATTTGACGATTTGTCTGTTTAGATTTTTTTGCCCTTCCTTTCTGAAATAAATTTCTTAAAAATTGTGATTTTGCTTTCTACTAATGATTTAGGGTAATATCAATGCGTTTGCCCAGCGCGGTCCTGACGAATCGCATTTTTGTGATTTTTGTGACAATACTTAACAGTCGATACTGAGAGACTTCTATTCTTCGTTTTTGTTTGCACCGCCAAAATATATGACAAAATATATGACAAAATTTGTTATTCCCCTATTAACAAAATAATTTTAAAATAAATATAAATATTAAAATTTAAGATTTTTATCTTAAAAATTGTAGATGTTAATTTGGTGGCGTGGAAATAATTTGAAACCAACTTGATCTGCATACAGTCAATAGGAGTCTATAAACAACATTTGGTTTCTCTAGCTGTAATAGTCTCTAAAGATCAACTTGGCTATTGATGCTGAACTCGTTTGGTCGGAGATGCTTCCTGCTCTAAAAATGACCAGAAAAAAATCTGTTTGCGATGGATTTTTCAGATACATTTTATGAAACTCTAAGATAAATCTAACAAAATGAATATTGTTCATATCATTATTACGATATATTAACTATCAACTCCAAATAGATACATATTAAACAATTGATCATCTTCAAAAATCCTCCAGAAACAGACGCAAAGACGGGCACAGCAATGTTAACATAGCTCGTCAGGCTGATCAAGAATATATACCTATACTTTATGTGTTCGAAGATGCTTCCTTCTATGCTTTACAAACATCTTGACAATTTAAATATACCCTCTGCAAGGGATAAATACTAAGACAAGTAGCAGCAAATAAAAACTAAGCCAAGTAGCTATTTTTCTGTTTAATAGTCCTCGTAAATTATGGAAGAACAACCAATATCTCTAAATCTTTGGTACAGTGCTCTATGCATAAATATTTCAATAGCTGAAATGTTAGCGATTAACTTTCTGAAATTATCACTCTCCCTTCAATTGAATGGAATTGTTAAACGAACAGCTGATGTGGAAATTATGCAGATCCGTTACTGATTTAACCTAGCTTAAAGTTCGCTTTTGTCTGCCATTCCACCTTGAACTTGTCCCGCCATCATCTTTCATTTACACAGCGCACACAATTTCCCCCCAAGCAATAATAATTATAATAATCAAAAAAAAAAAAAAAAAAAAAAACAACGACGTTGACGTCAATTAACAAACAAATCGTCTCGTGTTGTTTGCATATTTTTTAAATCTTCTCTCCTGCCTGCCCTCAATTCTCCCCCAAAATGGCCAAGTCTCTTGCATAGTACATATGTGTATTCGTCTGTGGTGGAATTGCCTTTATTGTTGGCTTGTGTCAATATTTGTATGCGTGATGAGCGCACGCCAAAAAAAAAACCGAAGTAGGAAACAGCTGCTTTTAGCTACCATTTATTTAAACATTTTCCCTTAACACTTTTCCCCATTGTATTTTTCTTCGGATTTCTTTAAAAGCACTTGGAGGCTTCCCCCATTCTTCCTCCTCACTAAGCACACACATTTTATTAGATCATTTAGGCTAAGTAATGATGTTCTTTGGCACTCCCACAAAATGTATTCCCGGGGCAAAAGCAGCGTGTGGGTGTGAGTGCTTTGTTGGGAAGTTTCATTTTGCGCCTTTTTATCGACTGAATGTCTAATTGCGTGCGTTATATTTAGCCATAAATTCTTGGAGGCCAGTCACTACTGCTTGGCCACCACCACAAGCAGCAAAAACACCGACAACATATGCTTCAAGAATTGTGCAATGCCACATTGCCTTTTAAAGCGGGCAACCAACCCAAGCAAAACCAAACCCCAAAAAAATTCCAATAAATTGTATTTTAATTTTTGTTGTTTTAGGGGAGATTTTGTGCAACTTTTAGGTATCTTTAGCACAAGTTTAAACAGTCGAACTGATATATACTGATAACAACTGATTGAAAAACTTTCATTTTGTTAAAAGTAGAAAAGTAATCATTATTCGAGTCGTAGATATTTAGGAAAGTCTGATCAATGATGCATTTTCTCTTTATATATAGGCAAAGTAATTGTAATAGTTATTATACCCTTTAAGAGGGTATATTAAAATTGTACAGGTGTTTATAACGCTTAAAAGAAAGCATCTCATACCAAATAAAGTATACAAATTCAAGAAGAAGCAGAAGCTAGGAATCGCCACTTGAACTTTCTGCTAGTACAGAGCTAAGAAGTTGAATGTTGCGCTTAACAGCCAATGTTACTCTTAACAGCACATTTGCAGTGGGTCTTATTGTGCTTTGAGCAGCAGATACAGCATTGAGAATTATACCATGTTAAGTCACTCTGCTTCTACCTGCATCGATCAGCAGGAGTGCTTTCAGCTAAATTGAATTAAAAAATAATAAAAAGGGTGTTCACCAGCTCGCGTAAAACAGTAACTGCGTAAATTTACGCGACGCAGCTGTTGAGCGCCCCTAGAAGGCTTACCCTCGTAATTTTTGGCGTAAATCAGCTGTTTTGGACAGGCTGTGAGTTTTTCTGTCAAGCTTAATACGTATTTTGAAGGAATTAATTATAGGATATGAAGAAATATAAATACTTAAAAAATCTTGAGATTTGGACCATGATGCTGCCGATGAAGCGATGGACGACCTTATTCAGAATCTTAATGCAATTGCATGCTGGCGGCGAGGAACCAAATAGCCACCATTTTTCAATGACCAATGGGTCCGTGCGGCCCCATGCTTTATGTTACAGGTAGCACTTTTCTGTTTGGGGTAGTTTGGAGAAGCTGCATCAATAAGGAAAACTATGTAGAACTATGTTTAGTGTCTAGTAGGTGATGACGGCTCTCTAGGTGTTGTTACAGACAGAGTATTTGGAGCTATTTTAAGGAAGATGTTTCCATTTATTTACTGACAAAAAATTTTAATTATTGTAGATGTGACCGCATATATTGAAGACAAAAATTTGGAAATGGAGCGATACCGAGTTGATATTCCGCAGATTCTTAACAGAGTCTGCTAATGTGATGCTATTAACACGATAACACCATTTTTTTCTATCGATAAACTTTTTAATGAAACCTTGTGTTTATGAACTTTTGAATGAGCCCGTGGGCTATTTTAATAAATTATTATTATTAAATAAAATAAATACTACATTAATTGTTCTTATCATTATGCCATTTTACAATCTGCAGTATGAGCGCAGTAAACTCCTATTGAACGTCGGTAATTGCCTCATCCGTTATTTACTGTGTGACGCGCTAGAAAATGCTTTAAGCGACGTTTTTTGACGGAATCTTTTTACCTCCGCTCATTTTAAATTTGATGTTGTCGTTATTGTTCCACTTGCCCGCACAAATTAGAGTCGAAACCTATTTTCGTTGCGTCTCCACAAGTGGCAAACGTAAGCTTTTTTCCCGATGAGTGGAAACCGAATATGAAACGGCCACACGAACAAATTACGCAGCAGTTTTTTTTATATGGAGTTTTTCATTTCGCGGCCATATTGCGAGCCGTGGAAACCGCCCTTTTACGCTGATTTTTTAAACATACCGCAGGGCAGCAAAAACTTCGTAATTTTTTTCTTATTTATTTCGTTGTTGTGACGTAAACTTTTGGAGTTTACGCTTTTTGCTTTACGCTTTTACGCGGGCTGGTGAACACCCTAAATATTAAACCCATGTCAAAGCAGCGAAAATGCAAGAGACGTATGGAATTGAATTGGACGTGAAAAAGCGGGATGTAACTTGCGATCTTTCCCACCACAAACATTTTCGCAGCGAATCGTAAATAAATTTATTTCCTTCTCGGATTCATGCGACAAAATATTTTCAGATGAATGCATTTTTTCAGCAAAAACTAATATTCGAAGAAGACCCACACATAAGCATAAGTTCAAAATTCGTCAACTGTTGAAAACGTGTTTTGAGTTCCCGTGACTACGTTTCTTCTCATTTATAGACACGTATCCTTTTTTAGAATAGGATTTTTTATACAGATTGGATGCTGGATAGTAACAAATCTTCTAAACGATTTCTTCATGTAATATTGAATTGACATAGTGCTTTATCGCCAAATATCGAAGTAAGTTGATTTACGCATTCTTTCTTCAAAAATTGATTTCGAAAAACATAATTAATTAATTTATAATAATTTTTTGACGAAGTGAAGTCAAGTAAATGCAAGCAGCAGATAGAGTAACCAAACAAGAAATAGTTCTGCGTAAATTTGTGTTCAAATTTTGCAAACCTTTTCACTTTAAGTACGTTAAGTAGTCAGTGCTAAAAGTAGCTAACAAGTTCTCTTAAATTTCATTAGAAGACTAAATTTTATTGACTTGGGGCTCTCTGGTCTTGTTATATTTTACAAAATCTCACACATAAGCTTTTGTGTGCTTTTATAATTAAATGCTTCGATAATGCAAAATCATCTTGATAACAAAGTAGAGAGTCGACTTCATCATAATCGCACTTTGGCTAGTATAGTTGGTCACATAACAGATCGCACATTCTCATTTGCTTTAGTTTTTATGGTTTAAAAAACACCAGACAGATGAGACGACGGCTCTGGCAGTTGGTTCTCCTTCATTTCTCTCTTTCTCTTCCCCGTTTTAATATCGCTTTTGTCGATGCACTTATGTGAAACAGTTACGTTTCATTGCCCGACCCATTTAGCCAGGGGGAAAACAGGTCTGGGATCAGATCGCACATCTCCCTCCGACTTTTTCTCCGACTCTGACTCTCAACGCAATTGATTATTTTCCAGTTCCAGTTTGAAGTTGGCAGCAGTTGCTGCTGCATAAACATACAAATTAAGATTCTTTTTGCCCTCTTTGCATGTTAAATGCAGATACTACACATACGTGACCACAAAATTATTCATCCATTTGAAATTGCCTTTCATTTAAAACAGAAGCTGAAGAGAAAATGAACCAAAACTATTTTCCATTTCAAAATCACGAGGGTTCAATGCTTTGGTTAACAATCAAAATGTGTTCGAAGGGGGAGGGAATAGTTAGATCATTTAGTTGCAATCGCATTTTCGCACGATTCAAGCACATACACACGCACATGCACTCATTTTATCAAATGCTTAACGGGTTTTTTTTTGCACGAGAGTCGATGGAAAAATGTTATCGAATCGTTAGCTTCGGAATGCTTCAAATGCATTGCAGATGTTTGAGAAATCAATGAAACAAATTTAAAAAAGTTAAGAAATAATAGTTGAATGGAATTATGTACGAACTCATAGAGTGTAAATAGTATTTGCCACGATCTTGATATGCAAAAAATGCAAAATAATAACAAATTCAACAGAATTAGATTATTTAATTAGATAGATAACCAATTTGGTATACATGCTTTAAGCCTCTCTTTAATGGAAAGAAAGAAAGACCCTTGAACTACAGGGTGGGCCATTTAAACCTTCAGCATTAGTGTTGGGTTTTCATAAGTGAGTGAACAGAATTGAGTTGTTAATTATACCGAACATGTTCTTCTTCAGTATCTAGTTCAGTTTGACCTTATCAGTGACTGTTCACTTAGTGCGATGACTGTGCAGCTGCTATCGGCTTCGATTTTCTGTTTGTTGTCAACTCTGTATTAAACAACCTTCTAGAATGGGAATCGTGTCCCTTATTATACTCTGTACCAAAGGTACACAGCGTATATTAAGTTTGTGCAAAAGTATGTAACAGGCAGAAGGAATCATTTCCGACCATATAAAGTATATATATTCTTGATAAGCATCAAAAGCCGAGTCAATATAGCCATGTCCGTCTGTCCTTTATGAACAAACAGCTATCAGAGATGGTAAGAGATACGGGTTTGAAATGTATAGAACAAATGCTTCTCCCGCCCCCGCAATTTGGAAAAATAAACCTCATATCTTAGACTGTTTTGTAGATAGATGTAGATGGTTTAATCCCTCAAGAGATATTTAGTAATTATAAATATGTATCGATATATCAAAGAAATGATAAAGATCGGATGAAGGTTCTCAAGTTGTGAGCAAATAAGTGAATCACCCCCTCCCCCACCCTTTCAAAACCAAGACCGCATAATCTTAGAGAGAGACAGAGAGACTTGGAGATGAGCGCAGCAGCAGCACTGCATTCAGCTCCTACTCCAGGTACAGAGTATGTTATAGTCGGGCTTGACCGACTTTCTCACTTGTTTTTTTAATCAAAATCCCTCATCGTCTCCGCCTTTTTATTAAATATGTGGGAGTTTTTTCTTGTTCCACGAAATCCATCCATTTTTCCTTCTCTTATCATATCCTGGGTTCACAGTAAGTTTTAGAAATACACAAAACACTTTCTTTCCTTAATTTTGAGCCAGTACACAGTTCGACAAAATCAAATTTATTTTAAAAACGCGTCATAAAACACCTAAAATATGATGAAAGGGGCCTCTGTAAGCATCACATAATACCCACTTTTTCAAATAAAGCCTCCGTTCGCGTTCTTTTGATACTTTTGAACTAGCAGCACACAGCGACAAAAATTTTTGTTTATTTTTGAATGGCCTAAGATGAAAATGTCCAAAATTTAGCTAATTTAAATTTTTTAATTAAACCTTAATTCTTGAATATCTTTTAAAGCGCATGAAAGATGTTTATTAAAATTGATATTAATGATGGTAGAACGTACTATTGCATGCCCCTAAGAGATGGTACTCGACAGCCGAAAAACCGCGTGATGAAGTACCATTTTTAGAATCACTTAAAATTTTTACCGTCAATTTGCAACTAAACAACTGAAGAACTGAACAAATGGACAACTGAACATTTGAGTAAGTTAAATCAGAAATAATAAGTGAACATGTTTATTAAAATGAACAACCTTCACTCATCCCTAATTCCTGTATCTAAATTTTTAATGTTTTGTGACTTAACTCTTACTGAACTGATCTGATTGTCGTTGTGATTAGCGTTATGTAGATCAGTACTTGTAGCGCTAAGAAGAAACCTTAAATAACCTGAACTGGGTTTTTAACCGATCGTTTCTATGGCAGCTATATTCTATAAATATACGTGGCAGTTACGCTATAGTCATCCGATCCTGCCGGTTACGACAAATGTGCAACGTATTTGTACCAAAACACTTCGTGCAAAGTTTGGTTAAGATAGCTTTAAAACTGACGGAGGAGATAGCTGAAACAGACGGACATGGCTATATCGACTCGGCTGTTGATGCTGATCAAGAATATATATACTTTATAGGGTCGGAAATTATTCCTTCTCCCTGTTACATACTTTTGCACCAACTTAATATACTCTATGTACCTTCGGTAAAGAGTATAAAATACTATAAGTATCATATTGAATTTTACTATCATCAGTACAGTATCATGCACTTTGAATTATCTGAAAACATTGAAATACCATATTTCAGTTGTCACTTTTATATTGATCATGCACGAAATTTCAACTTGAGAATAACAATTGGTCTTATTTTATTATGCAGATGGTAAATTCAATCCAATACACTGAGAAAAAAAACATTCTTGATTAAAAAACGATTTTTTGGGAATGTTGAAGATTGAAAAACCTTGATATGCGCTTAGAAAACTCATTATATATTTTATATGGTCGAAGATGCTTCCTTCTATGCGTTAATCTGTACAATTTTAATGTACCCTCTGCAAGGGTATAAAAACATGCCCTATTGTAATATATTGTGTACCTGCACTAGAAGCGCTGATGCTGCGCTGTGGGAGCGAACTATCTTTTGGTCATAACTTGACACAATGTGAATACCCTATATTTCGGAAGGTCGCCGCCCGGCTGTCGAACGTCACCCGGATTCTGGCTACGGCTGCCAGCTCTTATACTAGATTTTATATGGGATGTCATAAAATCCGGACACTACCGCCAGGCGGTCAGACAAAAGTGTCCAACCGAGCGGCAGGCTTTTTGGGTAAGCCGTAGCAGCATAATCTTTTTTAAATTTCCAAACTTCATTCCTATATTCACATCAAGTTGACTCTGATACTTAAGTTGTTGTCATTTGGATTCTAACGAGTAGAAAATTGCTGTTTTCCACAATTTTCCAGTTTCCAGTGAAAACAAAAAGAAAAAGCAAACCTACGTAAGGTAAGATCTTCAGCTAAATCCAAAAGTATATTAAAGTAACTCAAAAACCTTAGCACAGCATTCCACGTGATAAACAATGGGCCCCAAGAAACGTTCCTCAAAAAACGTGGCAAGAGGAACGACGCGTTCTACAGGCACACAAACTATGCCTGTTACGCTAGGTTCATTGCGTACCCTGGCACAAGCGCGTCGTCTCAATAGACACACTTCGGAAGAATACGATGAAGCGCTGCCAGCCGGTATCCCATACCATAAAACGCGTAATAAGGCATGTCAGACACTGAAAACTGGTCTGGGACCCTCACCGTCCGCCGAATCCCAGTTAATTTGCGGCAAAAGGCGGGCCCAGGCTATCGAGGAGGATCGCGCCAGATTAGACTGCCTGTTGGAAATAGTTAATGCACCGACCACATCAAAGAGAGCCAAACAAATGGGGCAGGAGATAAAACAATTGGAGGCACGCATTGCGGCCGTCAATAAACAGAAGTGAACCAAAAAAAGCGATAAATATAAATAATACTACTACTACTACTACTACTACTCTGCGTCGAAGTTAGTCACGGCTCCACATCGCTCGCTTTGTATACTTTCTTTTGTTTTTTTAATCACTTGAAAAGTGTATTATAATTGTGCGCAGAAGTTTGCAACCCATAGAAGGAATCATCTCCGACCACATCTATACTTATAAATCTGTAGGCCCGACTGACTGACAGACTGGCATACTGACTGCCATATTATCAACCCACAGCCTAAACGGCTTATACTACAGGTTTTAGATTTGGCATAGACCTTCGTTTAGTTATCCAGGGGCGCACTAAGAAAGAAAGTTAAAAAATTTCAACGCTAATTAGGAAAAAACTCAAAAAAAAAAGGGTGTTGTGAAATGTTGTAGACTAGGCTGTTCTGCTAAGAGCGGGAAAGTGATGACACACATGACGTGAGCAGTCTGCTAAAAATTAGTTGTCTCCTTATCCCATATGCCAATCTTTGTTAATGGCTCTGAGTTGATAATCCAAGAGATTTATATCGATTGAAGCGCCTAAATACTCATAACAACATTTCGCAATAATAAACGTGTTTGAAGGAGAAAAATAAACAGTGTTGCCAAAACAGCTTATTTTTCAATTGACCTTTTTGCAGATAAAAATCAGAGGGCAGTGGGAATTGTGACCTTTATAAAAAATATATTTATTTTTTCTGCTTTTTAAAAAGAATAGTTAAAGAAGACGTTGAAAACAAAAATGTTCTGCGTACTGTTTCATACTATGAACATTTTTGCTACAAATGAGTTTGTTAATTACACAACGCATTAGTTTTTTGGTGCAGATCTCTTTTGATCTGATTATGTTAATATGGATTGCACAGAACAAAATTGCATCAATGGTTTTGTTCTATCAGCTCTTGTTTCCAAGATGTAGCGGAAAAAAAAATTTTAAGTATTTTTTCTTCTGAAATATTTGGAGGTCATACTTGGGAGAAATTTCTGGATTTATGAGTCCTTTGCGACAGAGCATCTTTAAAAATCAAAAGCGGCATATAACTATGTCGAAAGTACCTAAATTAGCTCTAAAGTCAGACAATTATTGAGCTCTAAGCTAGTTTAGGTTTCGAATTTATATTGGACACTATATGCTCTATTACTTGTTTTACAGTGGCCTGTTCAAAAGAAAAATACATATTTCAATTTTTGGCAGGAAAACTAGATTCCCACTTTAAATGTGTATAGAAATTGTAAAGAGGCTACTTGATTCAGCTTAAATTGTTATCAACTATGCTCCCACATCAAATTTTCCAACATTTTTGCGATTTTATATCAGTTTTTGGATTGAAATTGGGACTTAAAATTTGAAAATGTTCGTGAAATCGAAAATGGAAGCAGCCTGTACATATATGTTTACATAATTGTGTATTAAATTAATATTAACATAACTATTTATTAATATAATTATATTTATTAATTTATATATTCTGTGGCAGCCATCAATCGGCTCACGAGCTGGCGCTCGAGAGCTGCGAGCAAAGAACGATTCCGAACCTTGGTATTAATTGAAATTATGTAAATTTGCTGCAGAAATGCTAAGGAATTACCCTCCTTATGACAAACTGTATAAAACCTTGCCTCCTAAGGTAATGGAAAATGAAAAACTTTCTGAAAAACACAAGAATAATTTTCATTAACATTTAAATTGTAGTTTGTAAAAACAGGTTTTTTGAGCTAACAACCTGTTGTTTTCATCCACCTGCTGCTTATCAAATCCACAAGAAAACTATTTTTCCTCTAAATGAGAAATCACCTCTCGGCTAATTATGCATAATTTCTTTGTGGTATTTGGTGGACTTCTTCATTAATCACCAACTGGTATTCCATATTGAAAAAAGTTGCTGCTACTGTAAGGCTCTTGCTGTTTGGTTTGATGGTGGTCACTCAAGAAACTTGGACTTGCTGCCAGAGTTTATGCCCATTTATATTTGAACTGGTTGGTTTATCTAAGTGCTAAGGAGCGCCAATAAATATGAAATAAAAGCAAACAATAAAAAGTGTGTGAAAAAATTTCTAGAAAATGATTGATCACGCAATGTACATCTAATTTAAAACTAGAGCGATATATGCGCATCATCAGATTATAAAAAATAAAACTGGATTTAAAGCGAGCTAATTAACGGTGCAAAGAGTAATTAGGAAAACTTTTCTTCAAGTTTGTTTCAAATTTTTTCCCGGCCCCAGAATAAAAATATCTATAAATAAATAACCGATTTACGAAAACTTGTGCATACCCTCAGGAATATAGGAATGGTGTTAAATATTTCTTCCTATTAGTGCAGGGCCCACTTTAACTTACGGTCTCGTTTTATATTCTTATAAACATATCTTTCATAATGGACCATAGTTTGGCGACAATACAATTCGAAAATTCCGAAATCCGAAGATCAGAAATCAGTTGATTGCAAATTATTCACTGAAAAATTTAAAAAGATAAAAACTGTGTTTAAATTGTGCGTTTGTATGGGTGCGAGCTAATACCGACTGCAAGGGTGGTTCAGGGGTCTTCGGCTGCTGGAAGTGGAATCTCTCTAGCTGCAGTAAATTTCCTAATACATAAATATGTATATTTACACTACATTACACATACTTATACAAACATACCGAACCATACCCACAAAACAAAACTCATTTCACAGATATAGCAGAAAGCTGACAGAAGATAGTTACCAGGCAACCGACAGACGGACTCAAAATAAAGTCGACCAATAATTTAGGAACCGAAAATAATCAAAACATCATTAGGGTACAATAGCAGTTCTGAGGCATTTTTCTTTTTTTCAGTTTAATTCTTTAAACAAGCGTAAAAGATTAATAAATTTAGAAGATGTGCTTAAATAGTATACGATCAAGCTGCCAAAGTTGAGTACATTGAATTTGATATTTGATCAAAAGTTCTACTTGCTGTTCCAGCTAAACCAGTAAGTTGCAATTGTTTATTTTGCGGGGTTAAGATTATTATGTTCAATTTCCTTTCTTGGTAACTACTTTATGTCGAACCAGCAGGTACCCGGCGTGCGTTGTTACGACGCCTTTAGAATTTTAAACACAAAACGTAGAAGTGAAGCTTACTTGACAAATCAAATCTTCATCTTACAAAATTTGCGATTTTTAGACCTTTCGATCTTCACCATCCGTCTATCCAGGACGGTTACTTGGTTTCATAATAATCTAAATGAAATTATATTTGCGATTTTTTGGTCCGTTTCAAATATTTTTATACCGATTGACCGACACATGTCAAATCTTTATGATAATCTGAACTTATTATACAGTCTTATAAATATCGCGTTTTTGGACTTCGTACCATTTATTTACCCTCTTCTATTGCAGTCTATCAAATCTTCATAAAAATTTAGGAATTAGAAAATTAAGCAAAATTAGCAATTATTTTAATGGTTTTTTGTTGATTAATTGTTTGATTTACACCTCCTATTTACCCGTGAACATTGCCAATTCCAAACTTCGCAATATTTGGTTTGTTTAATCTTTCGTAAATAATCAAATGAAAATTTGAAAAATTTCGCGATTTTTGGTGCGTCTTCAATTACCAATTACTCAAATTTTATTCAAGCTTGTTCAGGTTTTCACTTTCGACAAAAATTGTCGATTTCTAATTTGTTAAATGTGCTGTTGCATAAAATTGGTATGGTTAATCACATTAAATCGTTTTAACTTAATACGGATTTCCTTGATTGATGAATTGAGAAGAAAACATGTAAAAAATTCGAATTCACTTTAGTGAATTTTGCAAATATCGCAATTTTTTTACCATTGGCTCTTTGCCTTTTACTTACTAACTCATGCATTGTCATCTAAGCATTAAGCGCTTTAATAAATAGTCTAATAATAAGCAACTTTTGCGATATTTTGGACCATTGAAATAAAAGCTATATAGCATATGTTCAACTCCAGGTTATCAACTATCTGTGTGCCAAGTTTTATCATAATCCTTTCAGCCATTTGTGCCCTTTCATAAATTCTCTATTAATAATGTAATGTAGCAAATTTCGCAGTTTTTGGGCTATTCACACACATGAGATATATAGCCTATGAGTTTTACCTGGTCGCAATGAACTATAAAAAATTCGTGAAGATCGGTTCAGCGGTTTAGACGTAAGGTGTAGATGTAAGGACAAAATATACAAACATACTTTTACTTTTATATATATGTATAAATGTAGTTGAAATACAAACTCACATAAGTGTAAGCTTTTATAATTTGAGTGCCTTGCCTATTAGACAAACTCGGACCTTTATCTTTTTATATCTGATACGCTGTACTACTATTTATGCTTTGCATAAACCGTTTCAAGCTCTCTGTGCTGATCAATGCTGCAAACCTCCTTAGTAAAGTTTCCTTTATTTATCGAACCTAAAGATTTATTTATAACATTAGTTTGTTAAAGGCCTATACTCAGATAAGATCAATTTTTAGTTTGGTACGATATTTCACATGAATAGAAACAATTTTATACAGCTGTGAAATCTGAATACGTTTGAAAAGGCATCTTATTTGTATAAAATTGTTTCTATTCATGTGAGATATCGTACCAAACTAAAAATTTATCTCATCTGAGTATATGCCTTAATAAATAAGATTTATTTTTGTTGAGAAGAAAGCGTCCAGCATACGAAGCTATTAAAAACGTTGTTCAACACCCGAATGAACCTTATGCTTTACATTACGCCTATCATTCATTCCTTCTCTACCACGGCTTACAAAAGGGCCTGTACGTTGCCTCACCATCTTTGTACATAAATATATGAATTTGATTTTGCCATTTAAAAAAATTTTTTTAACCGGTCAATATATCTTACCATCTTACTTATATATTAAACTGAAAAGATTGTGTGTTTGTTTTTGTTGTTACTTAATCACGCACAAATGGGTAAACGGATTCGGATAAAATTTGGTTATAGGCTATATAACTTTTCTATAAATAGTCCAAAAAAACAGGGATACTTGCAAAATTATTTTAGTATTATTTATGAAGCGCTAATACAACTTGTAGAATGGTCACAAAAATAGAGAAATTTACAAAATTCTCATTTGATAGATGTCAATAGTAGACAATTGAACAAACGGTCAAAAAATCACGAAATTTAAAAAATTGTCATACGAGTTTGGATTATCACAAAGACGATTAAAGAGGCGGTTAAATAGGAGTTGTAGATGTTTAAAAATCGACTTGTGGTTAATATTTAAAGACCAAGATTTTTCAGATAGCAAGTGTGGACGCGTAAATGGGTAAATCACTGAGTTACAGCTTTATGTACCAAAGTAAGCTGAAGAAAATTAATATTATAAAATTAAATAGCGGTTCTGGATGGACCTAAAAACTAAAACGACTTTTCAGGTTTCTGTTCAATACGGTTTGCAGTATTGGTACTGATTACAATGAACTCTACCGAGTAATCTAATCAGTGTGGAATATTCGCTTCCTGCTTTAAAATAACATTATTTTGTCTTATTAAGCCCTTAGTTTGCCATCATCTATAGTTTTTTTTACTGCTTTTCAGTTCTTTTTTACAACTTAATAGTTAAATATATCTCAACATTTTCTCGCACTTACCAGTAGAAACATAACATTTGCCAACAAAAAATGCATTGATAATTATAATTCATTTTTACACATTTACCAACAAATGCTAACATACAACACAAGTTTCATCATTAATTTAATGAGCAAAATGGCTAAGAAATTGGCTAAGAATATTCTAAAATGCATCCGGCACCTGCTTTAAAAAAAAAAGAAAGAAAAATAAATACACAAATATCAGCAGGGAGCGAGCAGAGCAGATCATTAGCATGCGTGAATGCCTTGCAGAGCATTGGCCTCTTGGAATGGGACAAAGTCGGTTCGTCTGTTTAGTGGATGGTCGTTTGCCACGCCTTCAATTTGAAAGAAAAGAAAACGTGGAACTTAAAGTGGAACAGCAAAATAAAAGCATGAAAAAGTGCGTGCGGAGAATTGTACATTTGGTAATGCAGGAGGAGAATTGGGTGGGGAAGGAGGAGTGAGTTGAATTCGCCTTAACGCTTGGTTGTCATTTCCCCAACTGTCTCGCCTACATCTAAACATTTTGTAATTGATAATTATTTGAGCTCAATGATCATTAAGATGAGTGATCATATTATACGAGGGTGGCATTAGTGATGTAATCTTAAATGTACATATTTTTTTATTTTTTCCACATTTTATTATTTGAGAAACTATGACGTTTCGGAGTAAATACACCTGATTCAAGCAATATTGAGATATAACGCTATGAAGTGAATGCGAATATGTGTTTGCTATAGAAGTCCATACTAGAGTTTTAATATCCCATCATTCCAGTTGGTATAATGTGAACTTCTTTTTTTATTTGCACAAAAACAAACGAACGAATCGGAAGAAGAGAAAACTCAACTGAGAAATGATTTCATTGAAATGAATTAACCCAAAAGTTGACCTCTACCGCTGCTGCTGACTTGAAAGGCCAAGCAAAATGCGACGATTGTGTTGCCCCATTGTTGACTTTTGGGTCGCATCAAATATATATAAAAAGAGGTGCAGCCCGCCCATTCATGTGTGTTTGTTTTGTTTGCTTGTGTGGAAACTGAGCCATGTGAAACTTTTTAAAATTATTGACAATAAACCAAAAGGCCACACATACGTAGACAATTAGAAGTAGTGATCGTTTTTAAGTTATCGCAGTTGGACTCTTATCTTTTCAAATGGCAGAAATCTGATAACCAGTCGTATAAGAGTTTAAAAATTTGATCTCCAAGTCATTAGAAGGCATGCCTCCAAAAAATGAATCACAAATATCATAAGTATTATATCAGTAAAGTTCCATTTGGATGAGCAATCGTAATTACCCATACAATGTTGTGGTTAGGCAAAACAACGTCAACTTATCTTGTCCCAAAAAATGTTTTTCTGCCAAAACGTTCGTTTTAAAAAAAAATTAAGTACTGTGCGGTCAATGAGGAATTGTTTCGCTTATTTGATAACAGTTTTGGTGTATATCAGGACTGTGTGTGGCGCAGCGGTTTGTGTCCGGCCTGCTATGCGGGAGGTCGTGGGTTCTATCCCGCCTCGGACCATCTAATAAAAAGTTTTTTCTTTCTTTAGAAAGTGGATTTTAAACATCTGATCACCTTCACCAGCTGTGAAGTTACAAGCCATGAAAAAGCTTCTCAAACTTTGAACTGTAGGTGCCTTTCTCTTGTGCGGAAAATTATAAGCATACACGTCAAGATATTCAGAGAAGCTTATCTGGGCTCTTTGTGGTTGTAAAGAAAATTTTACATTTACAAACGGTTTTGGAGTTAAACCGTTTCGGAGTCTGAACCGAACCGCAACCGGAGCAAAAAAAATTTTTCTTCCGAAACCCGGTTCGGTTCGAAAAACATGTTTTATTAATTACATTTTTGTATCTTCTATAAATGTCAAGTGTGTCAATTTTCAATATTTGTAAGCAGGGCTTATTACCGGAACCGAAACCGGAACCGTTAAACGAAATAAACCGTTTGAAGTCACTTACCGGAACCGATACAATTTTTTTTTTTTTTTTGAGAACCGAAAACCGTTTACCGTTTTAATTGGAACGGATAGCACCGGAACGAAACCGAAACGTTGGTACCGGTACAGTTTCGGTTTTTTCTTAATCATCTGCTCACATTTGGCGGCTCCAGATAGTGATTTTCTCCTGCACCAGAAAGTATGGGACTCAGTTCGCAGAATTGTACGCATATTAACACCAGCTGAGGTGGTGTTATCCGAAAATTAAGTCTTTATTCCATTTGGATACACTGCCAATTGTAAATATCACAACCATTCCTTTCTCTAGCGAAGTTTTTTGTTCAGGAAATAGAAAAGCGAGAGAAATCCCTTTTAAAAACAATGCATGTACATATGAATTTCTCTATTACGAACTTCTGACTAAAGACTGCAGTTTCGTATTACGAATTTTTTCTTCAAACTTCAACCCTTGAAATTCGCTATACGGAAGTTGGACTGAATATGTGACATATTTTAGGGCCTTTGTATAACGTAACGCTAAGTACTAAGTCGGATGCTGATCTATCATTGCTTTATGATGAAAGCAGTCTTAATACTAGTTTATCTTAAAGCGCCGACGAAGTTGAGGCATTTACATACGTATGTGTTATATGGCAGGAAAAGACACTTGATGATAGAAACACATCAATTATGTCAACAAATAAGCTACTGGATTCCATTAGACTGTTCTCTCACCTAAACTTCTTCGAAACTATGAAAACATTCTTATCTTGTAATCAGAATCCTCCACAAAGTTCCCATAATTGTATGAGATTTTAAAAGTAGGCTTTCGATAAGGCTTAGCGATAATCTCATGACCTGGGTCTGGGCTGGTGATGTCTGAATATACTTCGGTTGTACATTTTGTTATTGTAGAATTTATTTCTTAAGCAGATTACTTGAAAACCAAGTTAACGTGAAAACCCTAATAATGTAGTCATAAGTTCTAACTTTTTAACTACGTATAGTAATACGGAATATAAAATAAGTTTTATAATTTTACTTTGAATGTGAAACTATTCATTTTGTTTTGCATTTTTATTCGTTTTATTACACTGGAAAAAATGATTTAGATTTATCTCAGAATTTAATTTTTACAATATTAAAAGAAATAGTACTTATACCGGTACGTACCGGTATACCGAAATAAAAATCCGGGTATCGTATCGAAACCGAAAACAGAAATCAATTGAAAACCTAAATATAACCTTTTACTGAAATACTCATTTCGGTACGTACCGGAACTGAAATTCGTTTCTGGATTAAGCCCTGTTTGTAAGACTTGGAATAAAAACAGCTTGTAAGGAAACATATTTGTTTATTGTGCAATATTCAGAATTGTGCATTCTTGAGAATTATTATATTATATTAATGATTCTTTACTACGTTTATCTTTTGATGAAGATGAAAATCAATCTTTCAACTTTAAAGTTTTGCAAAAACTATTATTTTAAAGGACTTAACAATGTCGTTTTATCCAACAACAGAGTCAGTAATAATGAAAAATTGCTGGAAGACACACTAATGATTAACTTATACCAAGTGTGTAAACTGAGGTGAGAATATTTCCTCATAAAGTCAGTTGTCAGTTTTTTCATATGTGCTACCTGTAGAATTTCCAAATGTAAGGGCCTTCAAGAAAAAAATATATTATATTTTCAAAAGTTTTTTTTGGAGACGTGATTATTGTTTTATTTATTTCAAATACACATAATAGTATAAGATCTGAAGTATCTTTGAAAAAAATGCGATCAAAAATATCAATAAGTAAGTCCCGTGGCAGCGAATCTTCGGATATTTTACAATATTACAAACTTTCGGACTTCTTTTAAAATCATTTTGATTACGTTTTAAGATTACTTTGCGCGCATTTCAAAAGCCATTAGACTTAATTTTGGAAATACTTCTGAATCATTTTTCCAAAAGTTCTGTTTATTTTGGAAACATTTTGGTTATATTTTTGGAACATTTCATGCTTATTTTAGGAACGTTCTGCGATCATTTTGGAAAGGTTTTTATATACATTTATGAAATAATTCTATAAAAATGATTATTTTATTCAAATTTCTTTCTGTTCCAGAATCCGAGTCGATTTTCTTGTAATTGTTTGTATATTTAATTTACATAATATAATGCTAGTTATCGAACCTAACAAAGGTTTCTACGAGTTGATTTCAACAGGAAGCTAATTTTTACCTAAGCTATAAATTATAATCAATAGGAGCGCTACCTATTACAAAGGATTTGTCAAATATGGTTTCCAGACCTTTGTTACTTTTTTGTTGACTTTTTGTTTTGACTTTCTTTTTGCTCTGCATAGAGCAGACCCAAACAACAACAATTTTTTTTCAATGAAGATATACAAATTGTAGTAATTGTGTACGAATTCACAAAAAATCTATTTATTCTTGGGTCCACAAAGTATGCAATAGGTGTTGAAAATTTTCATAAGAATTCTATACTAATTAGTCGGCGGGAGACTCATGAGTGCGCGATTTGCAAATAACTCGAAAACAGGCTCTGTGGCAGGGCGAAATCAAATTCGAGCGAATTTACAGCGAAAGTGATTTCTTTGGCACCCGTGATAATGTTTTTGCAAGGCATGCCTTTGGGCAGTAGACAATTTTGTTATTTTATTATTACCGAGCATATGCATTAAAAATGCTAAATCTTCGCTAAAAATAATCGTATAATTCTTCGGGATAGTTTATTTTCAAGTTAAGAAATAGTACTTTACTTTAGGTTCCCCGCAAATATGAATTTTTTGCAACTTTAATTTCAAATTACTAAAAATCTCGACGTGGTGGACCATTCTGAAAACAGATTCGTGTTTGATTCGCACACGAAAATCATCTAGAATCACTACAAACCCTTTAATATACTGCACCTTGTTGCCTAGTGTAATTTACGAGAAAAAATTTAGTTAGATTTTCATATGCTCTTAGAATCTTAATATTTATAATATTTTTGTCGATTTGAAATTTTTTTTAGTTTCTACGATGAGTCAATTAAAATTGTTCATGTGTTCACTTAAAACTTCTCACCCAGCAGCTTATCAACATTTCAACAACAGTTTTATCTTTTAATTTACCTCACAATTGCACTATCCGCTCTCTCCCTTCCGACCACCACCGCCCCATTAATATAAAACATTTTGCATTGTTAGTTTCGCTTGTCAACAGGGCTGACTGGCAATGTATCATCAAATTGCTCGCTCGCTGGCTGACTCTCTCCTCCTCTATGTGTGGGAGGTCTTTACTAGCTGTGTTGTGTTGCCCACATCTCATTGGGATGACGCCAACCTGGTTTCGACAAACTCTCAATTGAAATGTGAAAAGTGCAAAAGCGCTTGGGCTTCTGTTTTGGCAACACACATTTTTTTTTATCAGATCGAACAAAAATTCACAGCTCATTGGGCTATATGTTTGGGATGCCTGCAGCCCCCGTGACTCAAAGCACAAGACCAAAAAAAAAAAAAAATCAAAACAAAGCGAAAATAAAATAAACACAGTGGTGGGCACAGTGGGACAGCAGAGGCGGTGTTTGTAAGTGAAATGGAAATATTTAGTAATGAAATTAACACCATATGCAAGGGCACATGTACATTAATTGTCAATCAATTATAAACAAGTAAGAGTGTTGCAGTCGAGTGCACTGACTGCAAAATACTCTGTTCCAAATAATGTGGTTCCTATGGCTTTGATTTCCACTGAATAAATTTTGCGTGCGGGTTGACATGCTTCTTGTAATTTTGAATTTACGTTTTTAATAGGCCTGCTTTTTGTTTTAAAATTTATTTTAATAAATGGGGCGGCGCACTTGCATATCTTTGGTGTTTTTGCTCGGATCTTATGATGATATATATTAAGTCACTAGGTTTAAACTTTTAAATTGTGGCTCTGGCAGTTCTTCGAGTTGCAGGCCGGAAGGATGCTCTTATCGTTGATGGAGAAATATTTATTTATTTCAATTTCAATTCAACCCCTTCCCGCGCCCATCCTTACCTATTGTACAAACATAGATGTATGCATCATGGCTGTAATCTATTTTTATTGAACTTGAGGAATCTAACCTACACAAATCTTTGAAAATCTAATGCCCAGCAATAATTTGTTGCCCGAAATTTTGGCTAATTTAGCCACTGTACCTTCATAGCAGCAGCAGCCTCAGCAGCTGACCGCAGAGGGCCATTAACGAAAGCAGCCGCCGTCGCTGAGAGAGTGTTGCCATAAAAGCAGACCAACTTAACGGTTTTGCAGTTGGTGAATTGCAATGCCCCTCCCGCCTCTACTGTTGATTTTTAACTTTTTGGCATTTGCCATTTAGCATTTCTATTTCGGGGGGCGCCTACCTTTCCATATGTTGAGCCAGTGGAGTGTTTCGATTTGCATGAGCCTCGCGTTGGGTCGGGTTATTGACAGACATTGGAATCCATCTAAAACAGTTTTACTTCGCTTACTGTTTATTTGTTGCTCTTTCCACTTCTTGTTTTTCTACTGTCGTCTAGTCTTTAACCTCAATTGCGAGAAGGAAAAAACTTCCCAAATTGGCTTAAGTTATGTGGCAATCGAAGACTCAAAGGCAGGGGACAGCGAATGGGCTGAAACGCAAAAAAAAAAAACGGTTAATGCGATAATAATTATGAGGCGTCATAACGCCTACCACCACCAACCGCTGCTACCCAGCAAGCAGATAGAAATTGTTTTTAATTTTTTTTTGTTTTGCAAATTTTTTTTGCTGTCGCTTTTCTAATTTCTTTGAATTTTCAATATAATGCTGCGGCTCATGCAACCACAATACGCTTTTCACTTTATTTATTTATGTCTGGTAATTGCTTTCGATTATGAAACTTTGAAGCAAATTTCTTTCAGCATTTCATAATATTTAAATATTTGTAGATTTCTAGAAAGCCCACCACAAAGTTCATTCATTCCTAGAATTCCTATCAAAAAAGAGAAATAAAATGCCCTGGCAATGACTTAATTGTGATTTGACTTCCGCCGCAGCTGTGTCAACAGAGCTTCTTTCATTTTCCCTTCGAAATGAAATGAAATACACATAAAATGTTAAGTAAATCTAAACCGACAAACGACATTCGCATGAGTGACTCAGTTCCAAATCGCAAATTTGCTTTTTTCGAGTTTCACTCGAGTTGCCTCGTGACCTCGAGAAGAAACAGCACAGCAAAAATAGAAGAGCATCCGGCGGCGGTGGGGCGGGCTGGCTATGATATGGTATAGAAACCACAATCTACCGCAAATTTGTTTTTGGCATGAGGCTCCCAGCATTGTAGTCGTCGGCGCCAATCCATTTAACCAGTTACATATATGCATGAGGATTTATTATTATTTTTTTTTTTGGTTTAAAAGATTCCAAAGATTGTGTGTGGCTAAGATGGGAAGCTGGGGAATTTTGATTTTAGTTTCTTTTTTTTTTAGCTTACAAATATAAGAGATTCGGCCGAATCTGTTGCTTCCGTTTCTAATGATTGTTTGCGTTTTAAGATGCCCGAACCGATTCAGAATCGCTTTGAAATCACAGTTTATAAATCTTTAACTGTTTCTTTTGAACTGCTTTGTACCCCGGGCACTTTTCTGGTAGCTCCGTTTCAACTTCTTGCGATTCCCAAGAGTTATCCTCGTTGCGCTTTTTCATGGTGATGGTTCAGTGAACCGATACCTGATATGGTGAAGTGAATAATAGTATGGCAATACATTCCGGAGAACCCGGACTCCAAATACTTTCTACGTATACCTGACCAGCGGAAAATGCTACCTGAGCACCAGGAAACGCTTTTTTTTTTTGATCAGAATCAATCTCTCGACGCGTGCCCCTTAAGTAGACTAGGATGATACAAAATATTTTATTTTCTTCAACAGAGTCCACAAAAAAATGTACGCCATCCTTGTAAAACGTTTTCACTCTTGGATTTTTCGCACTTTCATTTCAAGTAATTTAAATAAACATTTTCGCAAAAAATTATAACTTGACACAAATCAGTTGATTCGATCGATAGTTATTAGTCACACTAGTCTATGGTCACCCCATTTCAGCGGTAGCAATTTATCGATACAGTCAAAGTACTTAAACTCCAGTTAACTCGAACAACAATTGTTCAGAGTTGTGGTGTACCATCAAAAAATGCCTTATACGATATCGAGACACAAAGCACGTGGTTTTCGGGAGAGGCGCATGGGCCATCTGCCGTAATAAGGGAAACTGCAAGTAATGTACAAACAAAAACTTAGTATTGTTACGTACAAACTCCCATCGTTCATTGGTAAAAACATATTTTGTATGCATCTGGAGTGCAAACCGGTATTGAGCTTAATAACTCATCATCACCGAATCCAGCTTAAGATGTACAGCCAAATATGAAGACATTCTAATTTTTAGCAGACTGCTTACGTCATGTGTGCCATCACTTTTCCGATAATATCGTTGAGATCACGTACCACCACCTCTAACAAAAGACGACCTCAGATAAAAGCAATTACATATACAAACATTTGGCTTCTAGTTTTGTGTAATTTTAACTTCTTTATTTTGAAATAGGGTCAAAATATTGTAAAGGCTACCGATGTATTTTGATTTAAATCAATTGAATTTTTTGTTTGTTTTTGTGAAAAAAAAAAACACATACACGCACTCAGCGCGCTCTGACTCTCTCTCAGCGAAACAACATATTCCACAACATTGCCTGAGCGCAACAACCGTTTGTCCCCATGCAAACTTTTCATTGGCCTTTTCAGACACTTTGGAGAATTTTTTTTTCAAATTTTCTTTCTTAGTGCGCGCCTGCCTAACTAAACGAAGGTCTATGCCAAATATCAGTCCTGTAGGAAAAACCGTTTCGGCTGTGGGTTGATAATATGTCAGAATGTCAGTCGGGCATACAGATTTATATATATTATATCGAATATTTATCTGTTGCCATATTACAAGATGGTCAACCAAATGGTTAAAGTAGTTGTGTCATCTATTGCTCAGTTTGGAAATCACTCGCCTAACATTGTTTGAAGCAAGAATCAAATTGTTGAATGTAAATCAATTGAAACCTTCATTTATATAAATTATACGGGCTTAAGGGTATATAAAGATCAGCCGAGTCGAAATTAGCGCTCCTCTATTTTTATACCCTTGCAAAGGGTATTATAATTTTACCCAGAAGTTATAGAAATATTCATTTCCGTCCGTTTGTTTGACCGTCTGTCTGTTTCTACCCAAACTAGTCTCTCAGTTTTAAAGCTATCGAGCTGAAACTTTGCACAGAGTCTTCTTTCTTCTTCTGACTATATCTTATAGCAGCCATAGAAACTATCGGTCGAAAAGTGTGTCTTTGTGAGAAATTTTGTTTTGTTTTTAATGTAAACGTCTCCCAACTCAGCGATTATTAATATTATATGCTTTCACACATATTTGGAAGTTTTGGTCAAAATCGGATGACTATATCTTATAGCTTTCTTAGAAACTATCGGTCGGAAAATGAGTTTTATTTAGACAAATTGTTTGTTTTAATGCTGGCGCTCTTAAACTCTGATATATTAAAACATTTGCAAGGGTATAAAAACTTTGGCAAAGACGAAGTTAGTTTGACCTATTCGTTTTTGAATATCGAAAATATCGTTTTTCCTATCAATAACAATATATAAAAATTTATTTTTTCAATATCGAAAAAATGATTGATATAGATGTCCGGGGCGATCCCGTTGATTTGTATGCATTTTTTGCACCCTTAAGACGCCTAACCAACCGTTCTGTCCGAAATGTACGAATTTACTTGCTTTTAAGCAATTGAACTCAAAGGGTCTATCCCGATTAGGGAAGGGGTGCGGCCTAAAGTCTGGGATTTCGAAATTTCCTTTATAGTTGGATAGATTTCTTCAAAACAAACTGATCTGGCCCAATGTTGGGTCATTTTGATGCCATGTCCTTAAGATATCGTCAAAAATCCTTTTTAGCCTTTTTTAAATGGGATTTCGGCTGACATACACGAAAACCTTTTTGGTACAATTAAAAGAAAAAATATAATCTGGTGGTTTTGCTAGTTCGCGTTGAACCCCACCTTTTTTTTTTCCTCCAACTTTAAAGTAAATTACTTGGAAGTTTAAAAAAAACCGATATACTATTTTGCTAAACTTTTTGTAAACTTTTGGCTTTTAAAACTTTTCTGGAACCTCTCCTCTAAGCATGCCTCCAACGGGTTTAAAAACCTAAAAAAATTCAAAAATTTGATTTTGCTTTTGTTTGTTGGCAGCCCTTTCATTGTTTTGAAAAATAAGAAAACATACCATTTCTGTTTAACAAATCGTTGAATTAACTGGACTATGCAAGTTTGAACATTGGTTGCATAGTTTGAACTCAATAGCTGTTGAAGCTCAAAATTTCCGCTTTGTGAGCTTATATTTTTGTAATTTTTGGGGGAGGGTGGACAAATTGCACCAACTTTCTTTGGTTTTTGAGCTATTGAAAAGCTAAGAATAAAATTTGGTTTGCGCACGTTTTTTTTTTTTTTTTTTGCGACTTCCCAAAATTTGATTCAGTTTAAAACACTATTTCATGTAGCTTTTGTAGAACCGATTTATTCTACTTGCAGCCATTTTGAAGTTTATGTCGATTTTTAAATGCGATTTTTACACATTCGGACAAAATAAGAAGAGATTTTATTGAACTATTTTGCACTATTAGCTACAGTCGTCCGCTGCCGTCCAGAGCCACCCAGCATAGCATACTTTTCGTTCATTAAACAAATCTACTTTGTGGTTAAACTAGCCTAATACAGCAACAACAAAAACATATAAAACAAAGCATAAAAAGCGTATTCATTACAAGTTCCTCGAACGAAATAATATAAACAATACCTTGGATAACATTTTCCATACTTTGCTTTAATTGCTTTAATCAAGTTTAGTTTATTTAAAAAGCCAATAAACTTAAACTTAGACAAAATGTTGTCACAAACAATACAACGTAATCAATAAACTTACAGGGCTTCGCAAAACTTATGAGGTTGCATTTCATATAAAAGTTTTGGCTTCTATGCCGGTTGGACTTTTATAATTTAGAAAAACAGAATGATTTTCGCAAAATCAAAACTTTTTTTAATCGAAAAGTTTTGGTTTCTATGCCGGTTAGACTTTTATAATTTTGAAAAACAGAATTTTTTTTAGCAAAGTCCCAATTGTTTTTTTTAGTCGACTTTGGGACCGTTGTGCATTAGCAGATCTTAAAAAAACTCCAGGGACATTACGTCCTTCCTAGGAAAGGCAGTTCTGTCATTTTTACATTCAAAAGCCAGGGGCTTTATTGGAATTCCTTCTTCAGAATTGAAGAGCTGGAGTATATTTTCTTGTCACGATTCCCTAAATAGTTTTTAGGAAATAGTCTTTATTATGTGTTTTAAGAAAGATACTTCTCCAGGATGAAGTAAACACTAGTCCTAACGTTGAATTTGCAACAACCAACAGGTTTACAATTTTGGCTTATAGGATTTTTATAGGATATTTATATAAGGAAGGAAATAGACTTTTATTTAACAGATCTGACCATATTCCCTTGAATATGGTGCCTAGTAAGTAAACTTCATGAAGATTGCTCTATTCAAAAAAAAAAAAATCTAGTTGGCTGAGTTAATATGGAATGTTTCATATATTGTACAATCAAATCACTCGCAAAACGAACAACGCACAATATACATCTAACAACAAAACTGTATTTTTCAACTCGCAAAATGATTTCTTTAAAAACTTTGATAGAACTTTGCATTATAATTTGCATACTTATATGGTATTGTTGCTATCTTCTAGTGCAACGAGCTCGTGGATTGCTGACCAAAGGTAAAAATGGCACCAACAATTGCTTTGTCACCATAGCGCTGGGTAAGGAGAAGTATCAAACCTCGGTGAAGGACAAGGCGGAGCCCAGCGTTAATTGGAATGAGGAGTGCGAACTGTAAGAGATGGATAGTAACTCATTGTGCAACGTAAAAACTCATGTTTGTTTTGTCTTTGCAGAAAAATTCCCGATCAGGGCAATCGTGCCGAGTTGACATTGACCTGTTTGCATCACAATAATCTTGGCATCGATGAGTTTCTGGGACAGGCCTCTTTACCACTGAATGAAATGGATGTCTATGATCGACCGCGTGCCAAATGGTTCAAATTGGAAAGCAAGCCGGGCAAGGAGAAAAAGAACAAGGAGCGCGGTGAACTAGAAGTGCGCATAGCGTTTGTGGTCAAGTCGGGTTCATTGACAGATTTGAGTAAAAAGGATAAGCACAAGTCTTCCATTGGTCAATTGGCCAGCTCTGTGGGCGGCAGCCTACTGTCGATTGGTCAGGGCGAGAAGCGGAAGAGCATTAAAAAATTGGCTGGATCGTTGAGTTCCAAACTGCACATTCGCAGCAAGAAGAAGCAGGCGGCGGATGGAGATGATGCTAGCTCGTTTAGTGGTTCCTTTGCTAGCATAGGCACACCAAATAGTTCCTCCGGGCTGGGTGGAGGTGGCGGCAGTGGTCGCCGGCGAGGCCAACGTGCAGGCGAAGCGGATCCGGGTGTCATAAGCGAGGATGAGGATGAATTTGTATTTGATAATTTATCGCACAAAAGCTCTGGCAGCTCGCTGAACTTGCAACGGACGGGACTGCAGCCACCGATGGCCAATTTCACGCCACGTAATCCCTCGCCGCTGCTCAGCAATGGAGGAGGAGTGGGAGCCAAACAAAATGGAGGTAAGCTAGTGCCAGAGACACTCGATGAGGATGAGATGGAACAGCTTGAGCTAGATTTTAGTGTTCGAGCGCCGCCTCCCTCAAAGCCGCCGCGCATCGTTCCACAGCAGGAGTCAGCAGAGGAGGAGGAGCAACGTGAGAAGGAGCCACGCGGCAAAGATGAATGGGAATCGAAGCTGTATGGCAGTGGCAAATATTTGGACATAGGCAGCAGTGATTCGCTCAAACGACGTAGCTGGGAGTCGAGGGTTCCTTTGCCGCCAAGCAATGAGAAGCAACCACCACCAGCTCCTCCTGTAGAGCCTCCTGCCAGCTCTAGCTGCTCTAGTTCCAGCTCCTCCGACAGCGAGGAGGAAGTGGTTCCTCCTGCCGCTGCTTTTGTCGTTGCTCCGGTTGTTGCTCCGGTCGTTGCTCCGGTCGTTGCTCCTGTAACTGCTGCTGCACCTTCCCTCTTCGCCCCCCAAAGGGAACAGCCAAATTTCGACCATTTTAATTCAAGTTTTGCCAAATTTGAGCAAAGAAACAGCACAGCCATTTTTGGCGAAGAAGAGGAGGAGGAGCGGCAGCAGCCGCAGGTGCTTCCTCCCAAACCCCAACCACGTGCTGCGCCAGCAGCGGTGGTGGATGAAAAAGCCGCCGAATCTTTGCGCCAGCAGCGTTTGGAGGAGGATGCTCGACTAGAACAGGAACTGCGTCTTAATGAGCAGCGTCTGCGCGAAGAAGAGGCGGCTTTCCAATTAGAGATGGAGGAACAGGAAAAGCAAAAGGCCAATCTGGAGCTAGAAGCCAAACGCCGTGAGGAAGATCAGCGCTTGTTGAGCTTTGCCAAGCGTTCTACCTCCCAGGAGGAGGAGTCCGTGGAACCACCGCAGCCCGAAACAACGGTTCAGGCACTTAATATTCTTACACCCGAGCAGTCGCCCAAAGAAGAGGGAGGCAATGGCTTGGTTAGCGGCCGGGAAAAGCGTTTGGGCAAGTTTAAATACGGCCATAAGCGAGGTGAGAGCTGTTGTTTGTTACCCCTCACCTCCTCTCCCCCACCTAGATGAAATACGGCGGCGGGCTAAGGGGGAGTGCGCGCTGGCGGATCTCAACATCAACAAAAGAAACAAAATTCGTCTTCCCCCAACCTCAACTCAACTCCTCTAGCTAATTTAAATAACTTTTTAAAGCTGTCTCATCCTGGCGTCCATCCTCTTTGAAGCGTTTCATCTATATCAAACACTACACATTATCACACGCACGCACATGCATCCCTTCCTTCTTGATTCCTTCATGATTGAATTTTATGTCCTTTTTAAATTGAGTATTGTATTAATTTTGTTTTTGTTGTGCATCCGCCAGTCGATTTGCTATAAGAGAGTTGAGGCCTGTAGAACTAGTTTCAATTATTAGAGGGCTAAGGTATTTTCATTCAAATAGTACTCCCCTGTGTGAAGAACCAAGGCTGCAAACCTCTAAAGGTTTGGGCCAAAGGCAAAAGAAATGCTGAGCTTACGGATTCAATTAAAACTTGCGGATGGGTTCAAATTTGTTTTGTCGCACCAGAGTTTTTTTTGTACTTCTTTGAGCTCTTCCACAACCCGATTTGCAATTAATCGTGGAGTCTTGCCTCTTTTAGGGCTTCGAACAGTGCAAAGAGCTTAAAACTTGATGGTCGACTCCATTCTTCTTTAATCGCAATGATTGTATCGTTTTTACGGATTTACGGATCTTATTTTGGTTCCATTGTAGTGTAGTTATACCAACAAGTCTCTCAGCTTTAAAGCTCACTCTGCTTATTGTCGAACCCAAAGAAACGATCAGTCTGAAAAGGCTTTGTTCAAAATCGAATGAATGAATCAATAAGTTGCCATTGGAGAGATAGATCAGAAAATTTGTTAGTTACTTCTTACCCTTGGACAAAGAGATTTATTTTTGTGCTGGAACAAGGATAAAAATCATTCTAAATTTTTGGTAAAAGCTATGAGATGGGAAAGATTATTCTATTTACTTTTACCTATAGCTTACCAATCTAGTTTTACTATATCCCTTGGCTAGATCAGTTTGAACAAGCAGTTCCAAGAAGTTATCGCTGTCCAGCATATATTTTGTTTGCATTTTCTTCACCGATTAACGGGCCGGGCTATGATCTAGTTCATCAGGCAAATCAAATTCTCAATTGCATTACTCAACATTTCCACTCGCTTTTACTTTTCACTGAAATACTCTACTAATCTTGCTTCCCTGTTTCCGCATCCTTAGATAAACACAACAATGACAATGATAGCAACTCGCCCAGTCCGAAGTCCACAGAGCGCATCATTATTGGTCACGAGAAATCGGCTACGCATGCTGAGCGACGGTCTGAAATTTCAGCCCAATTGGCCAAGAAATATGACGGCAAATCTCGAGAGGTAAGTGTTAAGTAATAAATTCGCCATCCTATTCTCAACTAAATCTCTTTCTCGTTAATAGGAACTGATGCTAATTGCCAATGGCATGGAAAATGAGGCTTTGTTGCAACGCCAACGTGTCAAAGAATTAGAAGATTATTTGGATAATTTGCTGTTGCGTGTGATGGAGACACATCCAAAAATCCTACAAAACCCATACTCGCGTACCACATCGGCCAAAAGGTAGGCATTTAGGGTTTCTGTCACCTGTTATATAGTCAGTTTCGTTTGCATACATTTAAATGTGCCCGTCCGCTCTTTATCCTAGTTAAGGACTTTTTCAGATCCACTAAAAATTTATTTCGGCAATTAATAGAAACCATTTTGAACAGCTTTGAAAGCTGAATTGCATTGTAACGAAACTAATATTTAGTTGATCTGAGAATAGGCCTTTAAGGAGGATTGTTGGACACTACTTCGCCGGAGCAATCCTCCTTTTTCAAGTCGTGTGTTTATGTTTATTTCCATGTGTGTTTTATATCGTCATTCCTCCTCCCTCATTAGCATGATCATTATTTTTGTGTGTTTTTAAACTTTCTTATTACTTATAAAATGCATTTTTATGTATTTCTCTTTATTTAGTTATAAAAATTACATCAATATGAATGACTTTTTAAAGTAAGTGCCTTCTGTTGTCTGTGAAATGTTTGCGCGCATGTTACATGTTTGGCATTTAAAGCAAATATATCTAAAATCAAAAAGCAAGAAACGAAATAGAAGCACACACCACCAGCACCTAACACAAATAACTTAACAACCAGAAGAAGTACCCACAAGAAGCAGATCCAACAGCCACTGAACTGCAAAAAGTAAGAAGAGTCTTTTGTCTCTGTCTAATCAACTGTCACATCTGCCTGCCTTTCCCTCTTTCTCTCTCTCTCTCTCTCTCTCTCTCTCTCTCTCTAATTCTGTTGCTGAGGGTTTTCTTCTGAAATGCTTTTATATTTTTCTCATATACCACTTACTATCATTCACTAACCTCTCTTTCTTCATTGTGTTCTCTCTTTCAGCGGCTGAAGCAGCGCCAGCGTTTCGTTTATTCAATTTGTTTGTAGCTGAAAACACCAAGTTGCCTTTCTAGCGAAATTCAAGTGCTTTCTTATTCTAAGAAGAAGAGTTTAATCAACAATGTTTAGTTTGTAAGCCAAATTTATACATTATCACCCGAAACAAACAGAGGAAAGACCCCCCCACACTTATGTATATCCTTTCGTAAACTAAATTATTTGTACCATGTATATTTTACGTATGTAATTGCAATTTGCTAGACAATTTGTGTACGATTGATTGAAATTATCCAAAAAAGTATTCGTTTTTCTTTGATTTTGTCTAATTATGATGGCATTTCGATGATGTGTCTTGTGTGTAAAGTTTTTACAAATGATTTTAATTGCTTTTTTTTGTTAGTCGTGTAAGTTTTTAAATTATTTATGCCTGTTAGTTGATAAGCGAAAAAAGTCGAAGAAGAAAACTAATCACAGTTAAAATGATGTTAAAAAAAATGATTTAACTTTGAATTGATATACATTTTAAACAAACAAATATTAACTATAAAAAAAACACAAATATTAATAAAAATTTAAAAGAGGTTTTTTGAGCGACAATCAGAGGGGGGCTATTAGTGCAGCACAAATAATTCTTCGAACAATTCGAATGAATGAATAATGTTCATGGCTTGATAACATCCGATAATCCTTACTCTTTTTCGTAATGAGTTTTACTTGTTTTTACTAATATCAAATTTAGCTTTCGATTTATTTCTACATCGTGTCGGTTTAAAATTTGTTAAGAAATAAAATGGACGTATGTAGAAAGCTAGAGTCGGGAGAGTATAAGCGGATTGAAGCAAGAGGTTCCAGCGATGTGTGGAAATTCTACGATAGAATTGCGGAGGCCAATACTTCCGAATTTGTTAGCTATGTGTTGTACATGCCGTCATGCTACATATGCAAATGCTAAAGAAAAAATTATGGAAATGAAAGCTTCAGATGATACTCCTGAGGGAATTCGTGCAATTGCTGAACACTGCTTAAAGATATTTGACGAAAAACTTCAATTTAGCAGTGAACATAAAATTGCAGCTTTTTCTTTTCAAAAGAAGAAGAACGTAAGGAGATCTTTAACCTCGTTAAGCAAGAGCTGTTTCTTATTTTTTTAGAATCATCGGATAGTCAAATAAGCTTGAAAGAACTGGCCAAATGTAAAGAAACCAATGATAATCTAGTGGACGATGAGATAATGCAATTTAAGATGTTCATGTTCCAACTAGGCAGAGCTCTGACAGCGTCATTAATGTACAACTGGAGATGTATAAAAATGCATTTTATACGGAAAAAAATATGTTAAAACTGTGGAAAATACAATACAAATATAAATACACGCAAAGGAATTTCCCCTAATTAAAAAATTGGCAAGGCAAATATTATATATACCTGCATCTAGCGCTACTGGTGATAGGTGCTTCAGTATGGCTAATAGAGTCTTGGAAGACCGGCGCTCTGAAAACTTGGATGCTGTTTTATTTTTACATTCCCAATTGTAACAATTTTTTTTACAAATTCACACAGCTATTAATAAAGAATATACCAAAATATAGTTGCGGATCTAAGTTCTTCATTAATGGTCATCCATGGTATTAATCGCGGTTCAGTATTATCATAATGATGGTACTGTAGTGCTCATGTGAGCTCATTTTTGGCCTCAAAAAGCAGTTTCTTAAGCACTTAGCGGTTTTATTACCATGGAGATCCCTTAGATGCAAATTGCTCTTATGCATTAATCCTTGCATGGTTTTTTTCGGGGTTGGGAACTAAGTTTGTTTGACTTTATTACTGTGGGAATGGGTCTGGCATCCCCGATCTGTCAAGCCTTGCCAGATCAGCTGAGCGCATGAGAAAGGAGAGAGGCGGCAAGACAGCCGTCAAGCATATCCAGTTTGTGCCGAGAATCAAAGCTGTACGGTTCTGACGCTGCT